>JAUYWH010000011.1:1829426-1841710 GCA_034779795.1 Ctenopoma multispine | reverse complement strand
GGACTGTTGGGTTTTCTACATTAATTTGTATATATTATATAATGTGTAAGGTCTTAAACCTTACACTGTGAAGTGCCATGAGATGACTTATGTTGTAAATTGGCGCTATATAAATAAAGTTGAATTGAATTGAATTAAATCACTCATGGGACAGCTCTACTCCACTTTGGTTTCCATGTTAGAGTGACCAGAGAAACAACACTCACAGAGCGTGGACACACACTCCATTTGTTCAGAATTGACTTCATTTATTTCCACGTTTTGTGTGGTGCAATACATAAGTACATTTGAGTGAAGTGGACCAGACAGATTTTGTTTTTGGAAAAATCTACAATTGACCATTGTTTTATTCTGTTATAGCCAATTGATAGTTGAAACTGAAAGTAGGGACAGCCTAAAGTTACAGTTACGAGATAGCAGTTCAAATAAAGACTTCTTGTATTAGTGTAATAACCAGGTTTTCTCTTTGTATTTCACACTGTGGTCGGTATGTTCTGGTGTGTATGTATGGTATGGTCTTTGTGAAACAAATGTGTATTCATTAGTTGCTTAGTATTAGTATTAGTAGCATTCTAGGAAGTAGCCTAACCAAATGTTCCTGCCAGCAAAGTTGAACTTTTCTATTTGCTTTATGTTCAGCGCTTTGTCTTATCATTCCTGTAGCTACTGTAATTTGGTATCTGACAATCTACTTCAAGTCATGCACAGTTCATTGTGACCAGTGTAGTAATGCTACAAAGCTATTTTAAAACATTCTTCATGTCTTAAAAGGTGTGTGTGCTCTGTCCTGTTAGTCTTCCGCAGCCTTCTCAGACCCTTGAGTCTACTCCCAAAGGCAAATAAATCTTAATTTGAATCAGGTGTCTTCTGTATTCAGTCACTGAGGAGCAGACCACAGGATGGACTGAAATTAGATGCAAATAACGGAGGAAACAAGAAAAGCCTTGCGTTGTAAGTTGCTGTAGCTGCAAACAGTACACAGTGTAAATGTAACAAAATAATCTTACAACCATTACCTTTGTTTGACTGAGATGAGCTCACAAACAACCAGAATTTGAAACAGATCTACAAAGCTTCACTAGGTTCAACCCAACAAGAAGACTAAAGTTAGATTCTTCTGAAGTTTGAAGGTGTATTGGAGAGGCCTGTTAGCTCAATGGGATAAGAATCAGACTGGGATGCAGAAGGTTGCAGGAACAAATCCTAGCCCAGACTCCTAGCCATCGCCAATACCATTGACTGTGTATCCTTGAGCAAGACACTCCGCGCTAGCTCCTTGTAAGTCACTTTGGATAAAAGCTTCTGCAAAGTAAAGTATATTAATAACTGAAGAATAGACCAAGCTCACGCGATGCATACAGTAAACTGCTTCAGCAGTCCTATGAATGCTAAAGCAAGGCTTGTATTTCACTTGGTGTGTATTCACAGTAGACAAAGGGATGCATTTAATTATATTTCAAAATACTGAACAGTGAAGGATTTTTGCTTTTACGAGTTAAGTAAATGAACCTTGGTTATCAAACCATTGCCTTGTCACTTTATATGAATTTGTTCATTGGCCTGTAATTTGGGAGTGCGCACAAGTGCAATACAATTATTCACTAGTAGTGGTTCTATAATACAACTTGTAACTTGTATATCTGCAGACATTATGATATATATTGTACTCTTCCAATATGATTCAAAATTTAAGTCTTCAAAATCTGAGTCTGAAGTAACTCTTAAATTGGAGTTTTGGGTTCTTTCATTGCTAAGTGACTCCTCAAGGAAACGGGTGAACTGAAGGACACTCTACCTCTGTACAGCCTTGTCTCTTTTACAGCCAGCTGCCTAAAACCCTAAACCCCCAAACAGTGGATTCTATAAGATGTTACATCAGCCAGCGCTCCTGTTTTCAGCATGTCTCATTAGCAGTCTGTTTCCCTTCACCCCATTTCCCACTTCGTCCCACAATTATAGCTCTTGTTTTTAGTCATCCTCCCCCTGTCTTTGTTCCAAACACTAATGATCTTTCTGTACACTGGGATTAACTGAAGCAATGGCCCTCAATGGCTGAAATTTAATTACAATCACAAGTCCCTGATGCAGTGCCCCAGAGAGAGCCAATTTTCACTCAGGCAGCATGGGGATTTTGGTAGAGTGAAAGTACAGTGTGATCTGAAGAAATCTGTCGCAGGGAACTTTGAGGAAAAGGAAGGTGAAAACTCAGATTTGAAAAGAAAACATGGTTAAATAATATACTGTTGATGCCTGAAGTTTTCACTTACACGTGAGAACCACCATGTCAAATGTTTGCTCATTTTCGCTCATTTTGTGTTCATGCAGTTCTGCTGTCATATTCCAGATGAGTAATGAGAAAATATATCACAGTATAACTGTCAATACATCTGAAAATGTTTTCTTTATATTTTTTCTTAAGCCTGAGCCCAACTTGACTGCAAATAACAGCCCAAAAACGACTGTGTTTAGATAAAATTGGACTTGATAACATTAGACCTTGCCCTTCATGTGCTTGTTTTGTTTCATTTCGTATGAAGCCTCACAGAACTACCAGGATGGGAAATGTGAGCGTGCTTTGTGCAGGTTAGTAGCATAACATTAGAAAGCACTCAGAGAGTGCATATTTCTTTCAGCGTTGCACAATCCTCTTAATGTGTTTTTTATAATAGAAAATAGACATGCTCTAGTCTGCACCAAATCCACATAAAGTGCCCAGACAATGACAAAAATGACTGATGGAGACCATGATCTGGTCCAAGAATGTTTTGGCCATCTTAAATGGGGTGGGTTTTGGATTAAATTAGTTACGTTGCTGGAGTGTCCTCTATTTTTATTCTAAACGCAAATTGCCATTAAATTTTACAGAGTAGCTTAAGGTAGAAGTTTTCCCCAAACCTTAAAACCATTTTTATGATGTGCAGTATGGTTTGGTATTTAATAGGCCTCATGCAAGATCAATTTCTTTTTTCTTTGTTCATACAAGTCATTCACCAAACTAGACTGTGCAAACGTGCCATAAATCATTTCATTTCACACTGATGAATACATCTTCGTGAAGAGGTGCATGTTTGTGAGATCTGATCATCAGCATAATAAACATAACTGAATAGAACAAAAATATCATGTAAGGTTAAAAAACTGAATTTAATGAATCTGAGTTCAGAAGTCAGATAATTTAAATTAAAGAAAATTCAGTAGTAGTAATAGTCACATTAGATCTAGATCTGTATAGTACATCATTACAGTAGTCCTGTACTGTGAAAAATATAAAGAGTAAATGCATACAGGCTTGCAGCATTTATGTCTAATATTTTAAACCATAATTAAGAGCAGTCAAGCAGGAAAAGTTGTTCACCCCAGTATACACCTCATAATTCCAAGTCACAGATAACAGCGACTGCAAATGCACCACTGTTGGCAGTTACATTAAAATAACTTCCAATGTTAACACTAATACAACAGGTTGATCCCATTTAAAAGGAACTTTACTAGCAGATTTAAATTAGATTTGGTTTTACCTCACGACCTGCTAATAAAATATAATTTAGATGTAATCTGGTGTCAACACATGAGTACATATTGATATTTAACACATTTTTACATATTATCATCATGTGATGTCAGTGCTTTTTTATTTTTTAACTTATCTCGCAAAGACTGAGCATTTCCCAGAAGGGAGCATCAGCAGCAGCATGTCAGTCTCAGAACTGATTCTGTTGGCTCATGGTGTGCAGTTTGTAGTTGGAAGGCAGCGGAGACAGAACAGTCTGTAATATAAGGAGCAGCGATGACCAGGTGCTTTTAGACTGTGCAGCAACAATGATAGAAGTTTATTGCATATCACATTGTGTGAGATGGGTTTACTAAAGTCTTGTTGGCCGCCTGTGTCAAATTGCACAATATCAATATGATAAGTAAGAGTGTGTAAGTATTTGCAAAGAACAGTAGCTTGAGGGGAGTAGCATTCGTACTTCTGTGTGTATCAGGGTGTTTTAGCGCTGAGCTTCTTCAGTTCATGGCTCTGCCTCACACTGCGCCTGTCACCCATCTCTGTCTGATCAGAGGAAGCTCACAGGAGAACATTGTCGAACCAGCACTGGTAGATAGTGAGGATCCAACTACCTCACCCTCCCTCGTTCACTCACTTACTCATTCCCTCATCCATTTTTTGACGCATGTAGCCCTCCCACGTCATCCAACTCAAAGCCCGCTGCCAGCCCTCCCTACTGCTTATTATAACCTCCATGGAAGAGCTCTCAGCAGGCTTGCTTCTAGTGATAATGTGTGCGTAGGGGACACAGCAAGACTGGCAGAGCGAGTTAACGGGAATGAGATAGCAATATGAGCCGGCGCTGTTCTTTATTTAAGACCCTATTAAATAAAAAAAGATGCTTGGGTTAGTAAATTAAAATAATAAATTAAAATCTTCCTTATATGTGCAGTTAATTAACAAAAACGGCCTCAGTCATACTTCTATGTATGAGAAAATAAGTGCTTAAGTCATCATGGCAGTGTGTTCACTTATGCTATGTAATCATTTCGAAATGGGCCGAAAATAAAGTGTCAGTGGTTTAGTGATTATCTAATATGGCACTGATTAATACAATTATTTTTAACTTCAGAGTCTTTTCCTGAGACTTTTATTAGATTGTTAATAGTCTGAGACATTAACATGGCATTTATAGCAAACCATTTGGAGCTCCATGACAAGCTTTAGGCCATTTAACACATTTAACAGCTGGGAATCTAATTGTGTTATGAGTTTGCTAGAAACGAAGAAGAGAACAGAAAGTGCACTAAAATCTTTCAACAGACAGCCAGCAGAGTTACAGTCAGAGGACCCAGACTTTTATAAATAGAAACACTAAATACATAGAGAATAGAGTAAGAATAGAAAGGCAGGAGAGGTTAAACTTGCAACACACTGAACTAAACATACATTTACGTATACATAACTATATGATTATATCAGTAAGGCTAATGAATGAAGAGAAGGTGTGCTGGTGGGTAGGGGGTAATACCAGTAACCCATAATATGTAATATATTCCTATTATTGCAGGTAAAAATGGGTCATGATGGTGCACTTAACAGGTAAGTAAACGGAAACTACAGGTTTCAATAAATTACACTTCCAAATAAAGGCTCCATGTGGTTTTCTTTTGAATGACCTTGAGCGCAAACAACGAGGCAAGGTAGAGAGTGTTAACCTTAGCTTGGCACTAAGGCAGGCTCCTTGGCAAAGCAAACACAACAGGACAAAATGGCAGAGCTTTCAGAATCGTGTGAATAGTGTGCAAAGACAAGTTGACAGGTAATGGGTGGTAGAAGGGAGTTTCTATGAGGGCAACAAGTAGCTCAGTGACTGGGGCAGTTCTTTAGGTAACCAAGGGTGAGGTCAATGTGTTATTGGTCAAGACACCAAAACCCCATAGTAGTGTAGTAACCAACATGTACCGTCTGGCAGCTGTTTAACAATAACTTCCACAGGGGGACATCAATATGCTGGAGTGGATGAGCCAGACCAGTTCTGTGTGGGCGTGGCTAGAGGGCAGGCGGAGCATTCCGTGGAGGAGGTGGTGAAAATAAAACCAAACAGAGGGATTAACTCTGAGATGGTGCGAGCATGGAAGCTCAGAAACAACAAAGCATCAGCTGGAAGTTTGGATATGAGAGCAGATAAATTGGTTATCTTTGTGTTGTGACTGTGTGGCTCATATTTGGGTTCAGTCACCAGCCTCATAATAACGAGTTGGGCCCGGATCAGATTTAGACACAATTGTGGGACACCTGTGAATTTTGGTACCAAGCATGGTGCAGATTTGCAAAACTGGAAACATACAGGACCAGTGTGGTGATCAGTTATGGTAATTGCAATGGGTTGGAGCATGCTGGTCAGTGGTCGTAGACAAGCTAAAACTAACAGTCATAGGAAATAGACACAAATATGCAGAAACATTATAAGAAGAAAAAGCCCAGAGCAGGGTCTGAAGCTATTTTTAAAAAATTAATTTATTATTAATTTTATGGAATTAATCATAAACATACATTTATTAGTATTGTATTAACTATATTTAAAACCATTAAGATAAACTGAGAAGACCATCTAAAAATGCTAATATGGAGCTTTTACACAATCTGTTGTTTGTTTGACCCCCCCCCCCCAAAAAAAAAAAAAGGTAGACTTTCACAGAAAAAAACTAATTAATTCAAATCATCTTTATATATAAATAATGTTTATTAAAGCCTTATTTCCTAAATTGTCTTACTGCTTCTGTGTGAATAAACAGTGAACAGAGCTGTTCTCTAATAACAAAATCAGTGATTATTACTTATTATCACTATACAGCTGTGTTTGCGCTGAAAAAAACACCACGCATGTGGAGTGAGGACGGTTTAAAACGTGTTGAAGACAAAAATGGAAAGAATGGATACAAAGTGAATCTGCAGAAAATAACCAAAAACAAAGCCAAACTCCACTATAATTATGTTTCATTAGATTTATTACTGGTTTTATTAGTATGTTATGTGTTTTTGTACTAGTAAAGTGTCACCTTAACTTAAATGCATCAACCACAATGCACTACCATTCTAAAACTTCATCAAATCCTACGCACTGCACTCCCACTGTGCTCACACTCTTTTACAATAAAGGATTCAGCAGAGGGTAAACCCACCTAAACTGACTCACCAATTATTCACAGGAGGCTTGAACACTATGATTTATTTGGCGGGATAAAATCGTGGGTAAACAATGGCTTTCTGTCAGCGAAGACAAAAGTCACTCATCTAATTAAAAATCAAGTATTTTCTTCTTTTTTTCTTGGATTGAAAGAAAGATCCCCGAAATCTATAAATTCAAGCAACTGACATTCAAAGTCATACAGCTTACTCACCTACGTTTGTATTTACAAGTACAGCAGCATCTGCAGAGCACCTGACACTACTCACTGTGTGAAAATGTGAGTAAAAATGAGTTTTGATGTTTATCCTCATTTTATTTCTTCTAGCCATTCTCTGATTCACTGCATCTTGGCATCAACAATCGTTTGGAGTTGCTTTCATTCGATCCAAGGTACATCCCGGGGCTTGCCAAACAGAAAGCTGCCACGTCCTTGAAAGACGTTGCTTGAGCTTTAGACATAATCTTGTTGCCATGGTGCTGAGGAAGAAAACTGCTTAGTAAACGTCAGAGATGAAGAAAAAAAGGAACTCTGAATCCGTTTCAATATTTTAGTTACATCTGACAGCATATTTCATGATAGTTTTTTTCTGATGCACAGAGGTGTTACCAGGAGTGAAGAAGCAGGTGCCAAACAAATGTACGATGACTGAAGGAACAAAAGATTTTTAGCACAGCTTATAAAGAAAGAATTGTTGGACTGGTTGGTTGTGATCCACGCGGCTCATCACTTTGATCACCGCTGCTGCAGAGTTGCTGCTCTGCTCCAGGCTGTTTTGATCCTGCCTCAACCAACCATCCAAAAGTCACTATAATCAGATGGGTCTAGCTCGCAATTCCATGCATAACACACAGGTACAGTGACATTAGTCCATTTTTCTCACTGATTAAGCAGTGTTTGGCCTGGTTCTGCATGAGGGTACAACAAAAAAGTTTATCTGTTGAATAGAGGCTGGCAGAATAGAGATTGTTTTGGAGCCTGGGAGAAATGAAGATTGTAGCATCACAGTGGCTACAGCATCACTTCCCTTACGCCTATGGCTGTGTTGAAACTCTATCCATCCATTAGCTGTACCACTTATCCTGTAGAGGGTCGCTGGGGGCTGGAGCCGATCCCAGTTGCCACTGAGCTATCTCTATCAGTGCAAGTCTATCACAGGACTGACACATATAATACACAACCATTTAAGCCTACGGGCAGAAAGATGCACAGTAGGTTCAAACCCAAAATCTACTTGTTGTGAGGAGATAGTGAAAACCACCTCACCAGCATGCTGCATCCAGTACACTGACATTTAAGACTGCAATGATTATGTCATAGAGAAATGTTATTGGTACAGCAGGATATGATAGATAATTCAATTTAATTCAATTCAACTTTATTTGTATAGCGCCAATTCACAACATAAATCATCTCAAGGCACTTTACAGTGTAGGGTTTAAGACCTTACACAGAATTTACACATATATACATATACAAAATATTTAAAGAAAATTCCACCAGAGCAAGCACTAGGCAACAGAGGTTGCTTTTATGGAAGAAACCTCCAGCATAACCAGGCTCAGGATGGGCGACCATCTGCCTCAACCATTTGGGGTGAGTGGAAAGAGGAGAGAGAAAATAACAGCAGGCAACAGACAACAGAGATCAACAACAGCAAGGAGCAGAAGAGACACTGGGCAGGTTGGCAGAACCAGCTACCACAGCTCCAGGGTCGAGGACACCTGAGGAAAGATACAGAAAGAGAGAGAGAGAGAGAGAGAGACAGAGAGAGAGGACAAAGCACAACAGTTTATAATAGTTTGAAGCCTAGTCTTAAAGGTAGAGAGGGTGTCTGCCTCCCGAACTTTAATTGGGAGCTGGTTCCACAGGAGAGGAGCTTGATAGCTAAAGGCTCTACCTCCCAGTCTACATTTGGAGACTCTAGGAACCACAAGTAGACCAGCACTCTGAGAGCGAAGTGCTCTGCTGGGATAATAAGGTTCTATGAGGTCTTTAAGATACGAAGGAGCCTGATTATTTAGCACTTTATAAGTGAGGAGGAGGATTTTAAACTCTATTCTGAATTTTACAGGGAGGCAATGGAGAGAAACATATGTAGGAGAAGAAGCTAATGTAGGTTAATCACATGACAGTTAATTTGTCAAACAGACATGCCTCTAATTTTACTACATACACTGTTATTTCCATCCAGTTGCATTAATTTCTTTCCATGATCTTGTATAGCTGATGCTATACTGTGTAAAGTCTTCTCTGGCACACCTTAAAGATTCTCAGTGGTGTTAAGGTCTGGTGGGCAGTCCATGTGTGATCAAGATGTCTCATACTCCCCAAACTACTTTTTCACAATTTGAGCTCAATGAATCCTGGAATATGCCAAAGAAAAGAATCCATTGAAGGAAAAGCCTGATAATTCAGGACACTGAGGTGGTCAGCTGACCTCACTGTGTTGCCTGCTGAAACATATAATCACTGCAGTTAGTATTCAATGGAAGGCTTTTACTGAATTGCATAGTGAAATTCAGGTGCTGACTTTTTAATGGCAAGGAAGTCTATGTTACTTTAAGGCATGACTGACAGTTGCCTTCACACTCACAATCCAGTCGTTTTTTAAGATGGCCTTGGTGAATGCTGCTATTCGTCTTTGATTTGGTTCAATAAATGTTAATCTCATTTTGGTTAAATAATGTTCATATAACCGAGTTTAAATAGTTTTTTTAGAGGTTAAGGAATTTGTAATTGCTCATTTCATATTTACAACGTATGTACACAGTGTTTCAGCAGTGTTCTTCAGTTGATAGTTTCTATAAACTCCATTTCCAGAAAAAATGGGACCTTTTTCTAAAATGGTCAACCCCAAAAAACTTAAATCTGTCATGTGTCACTTTGCTCCAACCTTTATTCATCTGACAAATAAATGTCACACTTCTCCAAAAATTTTCATGTTTCTTTTTTTTTGTGTTCATTTCTTGCCCTTTTCATATATCCTCTGGCTTCTTTTTCCCCTCAGGTACTTCATTTCCCATCCTCTGCATCCTCACCAGCCTCAGCTGTTTCGGCTCAGCCCTTGGCTCTGCTTCTTACCTGCAACCAATCTTGCCATGTGCCAAGCCTTGTTATCGATTTCAATAAGAATCTCTTTTTATTTATACTATTTTTGTTTTCTGGAATTGGCTGCTGTTCCTCTGCTGTTTTTGTTAAAGAGTGATTAAACACTCCTACCATTCGCTACCTCTGCCTTCTGTCTGCGTTTGGGTCCTCCTCCCTCAACTGAGACAACAAAGATTTAAAACTAATTTAGAGTTTGATACTTGTGGCATACTCCAAAACACTGACAGAGACAAAATAAGGAAAAAAATTACATAAAATATTCATGTAAAATTGGCAAGTTAACCCTTAACAGGTGAGGGTATCATAATCAGATATACTGTAAAAGGAACATCTAGCAAATGCTTAGTATTTGCCAACAAAAATAGGGCATAGCTTACTACTCTTTGCCAAACATCATGAAAGAATTGAGTTCAGAAAGACTATTTCTCAGCACAAGATTGTGCTTTCACTATAAACAGAAATCTCAGTGCAAATAGACCAAGGGCTGTAACCACTGTCACTTAGCACATTTTACTGCTGCATCCAGAAATGCAAACAGAAAATTTCTTATGCAAGGATGATGCCAAACATCAATATCCTTTCCAAATAAGCATGATTTATACATGAACCAAAAGGGATAGGCTAAAATACTTGGTAAAGGTGAGGAAAATCCTGCAGTTCTATAATAGAATAAAAAACTGTCTACATATCCATTCACCACCCTGACCGTCACGGTCATGAATGGATTACTAAATACAGGCCCAGGGGTGTTTCAGTCAGGGGACCCCTGAGCCAGAGCCCTTGTTTGCCTCTACAAATATATGCAAAATAGCAACAATAATGCTGCCAAATCACTACAAAGAGACACAAATAAACTCAAATAGACAACAAAGAGATAAAATTCCCAGGGGGCAATCATTTCATAATTCATCCATTTTTACTTTACTCCTCTCTACATAGCAATTAGACTTCTTCCTGCATTGTTGGAATACCTGCTGCTGTAATGTGTACAAAATGTGGTTTACTGTAGCCCATAGAGAATAGAGTGTTCATGAATTTCCAAAAAGAAATTTCAAATTGTGACTTATCAGACTACAGGGCAGCTTCACCTCAGTCCATCTTAAATCAGCTCAGGCCCAGAGGAGGTGGTGGTGTCTCTGGATTTGTATGTTTTTAATGCTGTATGTTTTCTTTGTCTTGCATGGTAAAGTTTTAACTTGCATTTGTGGGTGTAGCAACAAACCATGTTCACAAGCAATGGTCTTCAGATGCTCTTTTGTAGCATTACTTTGCCAGTCTTTTGTTTTCCTAGTACATTTTTGAAACATATGAGCACACAAGCAATCACACATCTCAGTTTAAACATCTAATATGTTGTCTTTGTGCTATTTACAATTAAATATATTCTATTTACAATTGTCAATTGCGCAGAGAGGGTTTTACTGGGTTCTACATAATTCTATAAGATCTTGACTTTACTATGTAAATTGTCTTGATTCAGTTAATATGAATATATTATGTCTTTCACTTGGAAGACTTAATAAGGAATAAGTGAGTTTGCATGGTCTGGGTTTGCAAGAATCTAATGACTACAACATCTATATTTGCAGGATTTCCTTTTTTGTATTCTTGTTTAATTGGTTGTTGTTGAATGGCTACCTTATCTAGGTAATCTCATCATTACTATAATATTAAAGGTAATATCATTCTTGCTGTTATTTTAGTAAGTACAGTCCATTGGCTCCTTTTGGGGACACTTTCCACTATTTACCTAATGTCACACCAGAGCCTCAGGTGACCCAGTGATTAACTCACTGTCCCCCAAGCAGTCTCCTTGCTCAAGTAACCTTAAGGGCAATGCCAATAAAAAATCTCACCTAGGGCCCGTACAGTCAGTCTGGCTCCAGTTGTATCTTGCGAGCCACAGTTTTAAACCATTCAGTACTGCTGGCGTGAAGGGATGCCATGAAATTTCATGTTACCCTGAGGATGAATTGTAATAACATCTTCACTTTTCATCTAGCACAACTATCAGGCCCAAATACCACAATGCCAAACCCTTTTGTGGTTTATGATCATTGTCCTGCAGAATTATCAGCCTTGCCAGATGTAGTATGTGTACCCAATGTAGCAAATGTTAGCACAGTAAGATGCTAAAACAATTGTACCTGCTTAGCACTGAAATTGTGAACATGTCAGCATACTGATGTTAGCGTCATGTGGCTAAGAACAGCTTCACAGAGCTAATAGCATGACAACCGTTGCATTTTATTGATAGATGTGCAGTTGTGGCAAAAATACTGAACTAACTCAATACTATTAGTTTTTAGCAATGGGGATAGGGAAAATATTAGAAACAGGTAAATGCAGTTCAGTGGCACTTATTGGAAATTATAACTTTAAAATACAGTATGTATTATGTTCATCGTCATAATACAGGTTCGGGAGGCAGACACCCTCTCTACCTTTAAGACTAGGCTTAAAACTTTCCTTTTTGATAAAGCTTATAGTTA
>JAUYWH010000011.1:1804296-1829326 GCA_034779795.1 Ctenopoma multispine | reverse complement strand
ACTCTGTATATATTTATATAATGTGTAAGGTCTTAAACCTTACACTGTAAAGTGCCCTGAGATGACTTATGTTGTGATGTGGCGCTATATAAATAAAGTTGAATTGAATTGAATCATCAGTTTGTTACTAAATTATTATTTTTAAATTTGCTAATAAGTAGGTTTACAAGTATGATCTAACACAATGTGTGCCAAAGACTCCCATAATGGCTTTATGGAAAACCTGCTGGATTCATGTTTGCAATTTTCTCTTCTTCTCTTTCTATCAGACCAAGTGAGTTTAACTGAGTTTAGTCAAGTAAAATGAAACAGAAAACTAAGTGACTGAGGTTCCCATGCATTTTTTGTCTTTTGGTGAGGCTGTGTATAGATATGGCATTTGTTTGCCCTACTATGGTAAAGTATGATAAGTGATAAATTTGATAATACAGGCCCTGCCTGTTATTTATTCATAAATTTGAAACTAACAAGTCCTCGACCTGCGTGTTAAAATGTGCTTGTGGGTCTATTGTTCAGTGAGCATCTGGGCATGCAGGAAAGCTGTAGAATACAAATGAACTTGATAAATGACAGATAAAAGCAAGTAGGAAAAGTATTTCTTTAAACGCATCTAAATAAAAATGGATATGTTGTGACATTTATTTACAGTGCAGATGTTATTTTGCTTACATAGTGTTAGCATTTATAAATTTAAAAAAAAAACAACATAGATTTTTATTATGAGAATTTACAGTCTAAGATTTCGAGCTGACATTTGCATCTGGGAAACTAATGGGATTTTCAGCATCAAGAGCAGTTGATGAATTAATGCAGGAAGTCTCTTTGTCAGTGTAATGCACATTCTCAGTCAAATGACCGTGTGGCACTGTTGTGTGCAGCAAATAAATACAAATTAAAAGAAGAATTAAAGTAAGAATTAAAATAGACTGTCTGGGAGCCTGCAGAAACACATACTAACATACCTGCCTGTTCCAAAAAACATAAAGGCATCAACAATCCCAATTATTGTAAAACTATAACACAATACTGTGCACTTTAGGAATAATGCTGATACAGGAGCATAGTTGATAAATCTTTACTTTACTTTGATTGGCAGATGCTTTTATCCAAAGCATCTTACAGTGAGCTAGCGCTGAGTGTCTGGTCAGGGACACACCTGGTGGGGGATGGGCTAGGAGTCAGGCTGGGATTCAAACCTATGACCTTCTACATTCCAGTCTGACACTTAACCCATTGAGCTACCAGGCCACCTGGTCCAGGTAAAGTGAGCACTTAAAGAGTGAGCACATCTGTTTTTATGGCTCTGCACCAGATCTGTCCATCTGTCTGCTCACGCATTCTTGTGAATGCTTTTGATTTGAAGAATGTCTTCAAATTTGGCACAAATGTCCACTTAGACTCAAGGATGAACTCATTACAAGATCAAAGGTGAACTCTACTGTGACTTCATGCATGTCCCATTCTACTTATTGCTATATCAGAAAAGTTAAAAGGGAATTTCATTACACCACTTGGACTCATGTATAAACTTGTCTAGACAGACATGCATGTAAACTACAACTTTACTGGTTGGCAGAGGCATATAACCATAATGCAATAAATTATCTCCACTTAGTCTGCGTACTATAAGACCATGTAAATGGTTTTGGTTCTAATTACATGTTGTACAATAAAGCATATGGATATGAAGATTGAATGCCAATGTTGGTGTTGCTGAGCAAACTGGAAGTTAGTTGTTCAAGTTCTGTCTACTTATATTGCCAGAAACCTAGAAGTCAAGAGTTACAATAAGCTAGTTCCCACCTAAATATGTCCACATTTTTACTTCTTCTGAAAAGGGAAAAGTCCTCCCCCAGCTCACTACCACAGCTCATCTAGAGGAACCTGTCACCCACATATTCTTTGTCTCAGAATGTTTAAATGTGAACTTTTGGGACTTGCATAGCAGACCAAAGAACCAGCACACAAGCATAAAAGCAGCAGACTGGTTGAAAGTTATCATCAACACCAAGGATGTCCAAGTCATGCCTCAATGACCAGGAACTTAAACCCAGAAATGACTGTGCAAACTCACAAATGGAGGCATGGTTCCAATGTAGAGAGTACAAAGATCTGAAAAACTATAGACAGTTAAAGCTACAAGATGCAAGTGAAGATAACAAAAGTATGAAATTCTGTATCAGTCCACTCCGTCTTGCCCAGCAGTGCCTCTCCCTGCTCATCTACAGTTTGCTCTGGATTGCCACGCACTTCAGGATGCGAAGTTCTTCAGGTATCAATCATTATCAAATTACAATAAATAAGAAGCTGCAAAATGTATTAATCAAGTACAAATAATTTAAATTCTTTGACTATGTTAATAGAACACATAATAGTCATGTTATCAATCTGCTTGCTTTATTCTCTCAGGTACACTGACAGGACTCTTGCATTCTCGTGAGTGGTCATTGTGCACCTTCTGGTTGGGTGGATTGAAACCACCAGTCTATTCACCCCTTTTATGTTCCAGCATTCTAAACAATCCATCAGTGCAACACAAATACATCAGGATTGAGTTTATTTGTTAGAAGAGGCACACAAATATTCCCCCAAACCGTCCATTCAACTTGCTTAAGTCATTGGTGCAAATTGTTTTACATTTAAATTGGTAATTCACTACTAAGATGTTGTGCCACTGATTTGACTCAATGCTTCTCATGTCATTTTATCTGTTCATTCACGCACCAAAGCTTTGTACTACATTTCTATTCCACTTTCCATTCTGCGTCTCAGTTTGTTTGATTCTAGTGTAATAAATGTGTGTAATAATATTGTATATATATACTTATGCTTACATCTCAAACATGTAGCCTAAAAAGATACCTACCAAACAATATTATTTAAAACTCTTCATGAAAGATTACTATAGAAACTTGCTTCCATAAAATCTGAACTAAGGTTAGTAAAATTTAAAATTAAAGGAATGTCTAGTTTGCTGGAAGAAGATAAAATATGAATAATTTCCAAGTTGTTGCTACTAATGTAAAAATTCCACAAATCCTATTTCCTGTCATTGTTCCCACTTTATAGTGCTCAAAATCCTTCTATGGGTCTGAATAAAAATGTGATTTGACATTGACTCTGTTAGCAATGTGTTGCACCTATTTTTTTTTGTTTTTTGTACCAACCCAAGGGAACATCTCCTTCACAATAAGGCTATTCATGATTCAGAATATTAGCGTTGGATATAATTGTCTACTATTGTCACTAAGGTTAAAAACCCCTTTGTATCATGTGATAACACCTTCTGTCTACAAACCTCTTAATGACTGTCCCACATGATAACCTATTGACTCCCTGCCTCAAGCTGCTGTAGGTTTAATGTTATCAGTTTTGCTAGAGTCATCAATTGTGACCCCCAGGTTGGTGGAACATTAAAATCAGGGACCTTTTTCAGTCTCACCAGTGCTGACTGTGCCCTTGCTCTGTTGTCTACTCTGTGTAAATTTTCTGACTCTGGCATTTGACCAATTGAGGTCACTTTTAAAGCTTCAGTGTTTTACTCCCAGTTGTCAGTCAGCCATACGTGCTTGATGGCTGTTCGCTGGCTGCGGAGCAGAGGGAAGGGTAGAGGAGGGAACTTGGGGTGTTAAATCTTCCTCCCCCCATCTTCATGCATTGCTGTGACAGATAAACCTCACACTGTCAAGCCTTCCATTCGGGAAAACATTTCATTTTGAAATAATGATGGTGTAAAATAGTGAACACCTCAACCTTTTCCCTATGTAATTAATTCCCAGAGGGCTGCAAACTGCAAGCATTTCTGTTAATGCTTGTGCCATGCAGCAGGCAGTAGTGGTGTGTTTCCTGTGCATGTATCATCCACTGTTCAACTTAAAATAGAGTCTGTGCTCATCTTTCAAGCTCACTTTGAGAGTCCTCTATACATTTACCTGATCAGCTAATCTCTGTTGTGTATAGTTTGGGTGCTTTAGCCCACGCAGAAACCCCTGATCTGCAATGCTGACCTAAGCTGATTTATTCAGCACCTGAGTAACATGAGTAACACGTACCGCATGTGCACCCACCCACTGTACCACTCATATTTCATCACATTCAGTGCAAACATAGTTAAAAAGATGCAAAGAAGTCACTGATTGTGCAGTGCAGAGCTCTTTTCTGGAGGTTCTAATACTGTCAACAGATCAGATATGCAACTCATAAAAGCTTTACCTACTTCTACCACAATCTCTGGTGTAAATATATCATGAATATTCAACATGACAAAGCCCGAGCTGCACTAAACATATTTTATTGATCCCTTGGAACAAATTCATGTATTTTTAGTAATGTTAAATGGGTTTTAGGAATAAATTAATGGCAGATAAATCTGAACTCATTAAAGGATAATTCCTGACCTTATTTTTCTACTGCAGTTTTGTTCATAATTTCTTCATGTTATATTGTACTGATTATATTGAGAGTGAAGACACAGTCAGATAAGTAAAGACAAACTGTAAATGATCATTGTAAATGTCAGTCACTGTTGGCAGACTGACTTCCATCTATCTATTCATGACCAGGCAAGCCTGGTGTTAGAGAGCAACAGCCCTGCTTGTTTTCCAACCATCCCTGCACTTACAGTTTCTGATTGGCTGAAAACACCTGATCCAGGTAATCAACTGTGAGGAGATAGAGATAGTTGGAGAGCTAGCAGGGCTGTGGCTCTTTGGGTACAGAGTTGTCTACCCCGTCCTTACTGCTTTTCCTCTTAAGGTTTACAAAAGCTAATCCCAGTTGTAACTGGGTGTGAGGTGGGGTCTGACTCATTCTTTTTTTATCTATTCGACTTACCATGTTTCCTGTGCAATAAGAGATTATTACTGACATTTTGGATCAAATTAAAGTGGTTTAGATAAACAGGATAATTGATTGGCTTTTCTGGTAACATGAAATAGTACATTTATTTACATAGCAACTCTACCTCTAAATCTATCTAACCTATCTAAGTCATTGTGCATTATTTAGGTCACAAAAACAGCAGGGCATCTTCATGCACGTCATGATTTATTTGCCAAGTGTATTTCCATTTGTCACAGCTCAGAAGCAAACAAGGAATCAGATGCATGACTACAGGAACACTGATAAAAAGTTCAAACTGTTTACTTTTATTTGTTGTAAGGCAAACAGACCAGGCAAGTGCAAGGCAGCAATCGTTGTAGGTGTTCAGCCAAAAGTCAGTATTTGGAAGGTTAGTACACAAACGGGGGCAAAAAGGAAAAGTGGTTAATGCAGGGAAAGTGGGTGTGGCATGGAGTTAATGACTAGGGCACTGTTGCACTTAATGACATTTTGCTTTTGCGTTTTTTCACCTCAGTCAAGTGTCAAAACAATAAGTTTTCCACTCCAATTGTAAGTCTAAAGTGAAAATACACATGGATATTTTCACCAAGGGATGCCATTGGGGTGCTGCAGGTTTTTCCATCCATCCATCCATTTTCTAACCATTTTCCTGTACCAAGTTTTATTACTTCCATTGCAATCACCTAGCAGACAAAAGTATCTTATATTAACTCATAGTGTTCAGGCTAAGACCTGGTGCACACACTGATTTGACTTATTTGCAACCTGTCTGATTGTATCCATAATTGTGGGAGAGCTGAGAGAGCTGGGGCAGTATTGTTGAATTGTTCTTAGATCTTGACATTTACTTGGAATAAACAGTGACCCAAACTGGAATGCACTAGAATTATACTTATTTTACAAATAATGTAATGGTAACAATAGATGGATAGAAAAGTGAGAATTACAACACAAACCCATAGTAAGATGGATCATAACAACTGCATATGTTTTTCAAATTCTCAGCTAAGTTCAGCAGGATTGTTTTGCAGCTAGCATGTGATTTACAGCTGGGTGAATTGACCCCCTCCCTTCAAGCTGATGAAAATAGATAGCCTGGTCCCTGCCAGCCCCAGCAGAGACACTGTTCACATGAGACCTCGTTTATATTTGCAATGCAAAACCCCAATTTCACAGAATATACTGTAGAGCTACACTGTAATCATTTCACATCATGTGATGAGAAAAACATGGGGAAAATATATTGGAACCTTAAGAGTGGCTGGTGTGTGTGTGTGTGTGTGTGTGTGTGTGTGTGTGTGTGTGTAGCGCAGTAGTACTTTAGGGCAAATCCATCTGAATTATTGAGACCAAAACAGTGAGCTGTGTGTCTGTCAGTAGAGCTGCCTGGCAGACCTAGCTGTATAATTGGTGACCTCTCGATCAGACACTGACACAGAGTGGCCTTGTTACCTGCAGACCTGCAGGGCCGAATCACTGACTGTGCTGATAAAGGAAGGGTGCCAAGGTCGTCTGGCTATCAAATGGATGAATACGCTTTTTTTTGTGGGAGGATTAGCTCAGTGACCTGTTCTAGCTTATTTAGAATTCAAAGTTAGCCTAACTCATGTCCAACTTGGCAGAGAGAGTGTTGAACAGATGATGTAAGATCATTCCTGAATGAGGGAAAAAGACACTGATGCTGCAACTGTCAAGTTTTCTCCAAAACAAAATTGTTTTTTCTTTTTCTTTTTTTTTGCTTTTGCTGGGTAATGAACTCATATTGGCAAATTTTTGGGTTTTACTGCTGCAGAACTGGACTAACATACATAATAGGCAGCCTTACAAGAAATTATTAATTATTTAAAATATAAATCTTTCACATCTAAGGCTTACCAGAAAATGATGTGGTTAGACCAAACTTGCTAAATTTAAGACTTTGTTAAGAACTTAAACCATTTTTATGTAGTTTGGCTTTATCATTCCTTGGTTGGGTTGGTTATGGTGACCTTTTTTACTAAAGCTTTACAACAGAGCTATCAGGGCAAGCAATATAAACATTAATCCTGTCCTTCCAGCTTCCTCTCAATAAGACTCTGAACAAAACATCCTCTGTATTACTGCTCCATTGCACTGACCAGTTTCTTTTTGGCATTCTTTGCAGAGCATGCTCCTCTCATTCTTTTATTCAGCCTCTTAATGTAGACATTCTTCATCTTTCCTCTTTCAAGTACAACTCTACATCTGTATGTCTGAGGTCAAATGACTCACTAATGTCCACATAACAGGTCACTGGATGATCCGACCATCTTGGTTTCACTACAACAGAGCAGCCTGTTGATGAACCCTGTAAGGCCAGGAGCATATTTGCTTTTTACAAACACATATAGTCACTGTTCATATTTCCTTTTGTACTTTGTGTATGTATGAAGGATTTAAAACGATTAATGTAATCATTTCTGCACAACTGTAGTTAAAAGCAAATATGCCCAAGGCCTAAGGAGGCTATTGTGTATGGTGAAATGGACATAGTTCTGCAATATAATGGACAATTGTATTTGACTTTTTAGGAGATAAGTTGTTTGCAAACACCAATAAGCATCTGGCCAAACCCGAAAGTAATGAATGGTTTGCACTCTTGGATCCAAGCTTTTCAAATGATAGTTTATGGTGTGTGTGCTGTTGTCTAATTGAAAAGTACAGTTCTGTTTTGTAGAAAAAAATTTTTTACAGGCCAAGTAGAAGATGTTCTGCTGATGCTAAATAAAGTTTAGCCCATGTGTAAAAGGTTTTGTAATGTGAAAAACATGTTGTTATTATCAGCACAACACAAGTCCAGCTGACTGAGAATTGTAATATGATTCATATGCACAAGTTTAGAGGTCCAGAAAAGTTTGTTTTTATTAAAGGTACAAACAAGCTAGTGGCAACAAAGGCAAAGATATGAGCAACCAGTTCAAGCAGAGTGCCAGGCAAAGGTGGGAATTGAAACAACAGGCTGAAGACTGTACAGTGTAGTACAGTAAAGAATTTCCAATTTCTTTGCCTTGAGAAACTCTTGGGTACCTTTCGCTGTATGTTTTGGGTAATTTTACATCTGGAATATCAAGCCAGCATCCTATGAGTTTTGCAACATATTATTATTATTATTATTATTATTATTAGGGTTTCATCACTCCTAAGAACTGGTGAGGCTTTTTATGTGTTCTGTCAAAGAGTAATCCGGTATCTGTGCTTGAGCATTACCAGTGTTTTGCACAATGTTGGAAAGTGTTTGTATTTACAAGTTAATTTCTAAAGCTTTCCACTATATATGTGCCCCGCAAATGGGAGTGTCTATGAAAATGGTCGCAATTCAATATTGTTTAATGCCCCACTGTCAAACCCCTTTAATTAAAGCTAAGAGTCTTGACTTTGCTCACATCTCGAATGTTTCAGTTCAAATGCAATAAATAAATATTAAATAAAAGCTAATAAAAACAATTTAGGTAGGACGCAGTCAAGTTGTATTTTGTTCATAATGTAATGGCCAGCACAGTTACAGGACCCCAACAGAGCTGGTGTAAAAGCAGCATATGGTATGTACAGTATTAAATGCCCAACAAGACAATCAAACTTGCTTCAGGAAGTATGTGGTGAAATCTCTTCAGATTACCTCAATAAATACAATTATACTGCTACAATACCGAGGGTCTGCAACGCTGTAATTGCTGCAAATGAAAAAATTATTCAGGATGTACAAAGCAAAGCTTTATGAAGATGATTATTATTTAAATAAAAATATAATAATTTTATTAAAGTTATTACTGACTTTGTCTCTGACTAATTCCTTTTTAAACGCGCTGTATGTTTTCATAGAAAACAAGGACATTTCTAAGGGACACCAAACTTATAAAATGGTAGTATACACCAATATTATAAGGCAGGTGTGAATGAACAGCTAGATTTTACATTATAGTACCATGAGACCATTTTAATTGATAACAATTATAGCAAATGAACACGTCTCATTACAGGAAATGGAAAGTGAAGTGTCATATCACTGTATATTACACCATCATTTCCCATCACACCCTTCACTTTGTAGTGACTTCAGAAGCCATTCCAGCAACAGGGTTAAAAAAACTAAACAAAACAACAAAAGCTTAATTTGTTTCGTAGAAGAAAGTGACTCAATTGCTTATTGATTAACTGCTTTGTACTATAGCTGCATAGGATTCCCATTGGTGACCTCTATGCATACATATGCATATCCTTTGAACCCCAAAACCAATACAAACAGTCACAGTTGAAAGCCAGCAAATACTGTAAAAAGGATTATGTTTTGTGGATGTGGTAAAAAGGGACCAGAGAAAAGCAGCACTTTATACACACATGTAGATAAAACATTATTCTCAGTTGAGTGTGGAAAAACATGATTTATACAGCTCTTGTTGAAATATTTCCATTGTCTTAATGTTTCCATATCATTGTGATAGAGAGCGCTTTCCTTATTCACATCCTTCAATGTAATTTATGGAAAAGGAAGGTGGCTATGCTGTTTATAAACTTAATCCTATTTTGAATTGCCTTACATCCATGTTCAAACTGGCTTAAATTGAAAACAATTCACCTCAGACTTTTGTTTGAAGGAAAATTGTAAGTTATGGGAGCAATTTAGTTTTTAGGGAGCCCAGTGCCTGTCATGCCTGTGGTTTGGTTGTTATGACTATGGCTGTGACAAATTAGTTTTTAATGGCTGGAACACTACATGCAGGGGATTAGTGTGTGCAGTGAGTTGACATGGTTGTATTGTGTTGAAACAGTCCCTGAACTCCTCTTGTGTAATTGGCTACACATCTGTCACATGTGATAGAAGCACTGGGTGTTGTATGTCAGGTTTTATGATGTTTTCTCAGCTAATCTTGGTACAGTGGGAACATTAAAGAATAACCACAGTCAAAGCCACAGATATATCCATAGCCATACAAACAGTCTCAAATGCAGCTACAGTCCTAGGAATGACTGTCACAGCAACAGATTAACCAGCCACAGCAGTGGTACAGTATGCTGTCAGAACTTGGCCTTTCAAAGGCAGTAATGAGCAATAAATGCAAAATATGAAATGTCACAACATCTTTCCATTCTGTAATTTATTCAGAGCATTAACCTAAACTGGCAGCACTGCCTTGAATAATTCTGGCCTAACACCCTAAGATGTTCCTTTGGATCAGATGAAATGCAAACAGTAATGTGAGGTAATGCAAAGGTTATAACAAAGAAACACAAATTGTCCAGAAGATAATCTGGATGTGATCTTTTAGGGGCTAAATATACACTGCTCAAAAAAACATAAAGGAACGCTTTTTAATCAGAGTATTGTATCAAGTCAGTTAAGCTTCTTGGATATTAATGTGGTCAGTTAAGTAGCAGAGGGGATTGTTAATCAGTATCAGCTGTTTTGGTGTCAATGAAATTAACAACAGGTGCACTAAAGAGACAACAATGAGACGACCTCAAAAACAGGAATGGTTTTGCAGGTGGAGGCCACAGACATTTTTTCCCTCCTCATCTTTTTTGACAGCTTTTCAGTAGTTTTGCATTTGAGTATGGTAAGTGTCACTACTGGTAGCATGAGGTGGTACTTCTCAGGATGGCACATCAATACGTGCCATTGCCTGAAGGTTTGCTGTGTCTCCCAGTACAGTTTCAAGAGCATGGAGGAGATTCCAGGAGACAGACAATTACTCTAGGAGAACTGGATAGGGCCGTTGAAGGTTCTTAACCCATCAGCAGGACCGGCATCTGCTCCTTTGTGCAAGGAGAAACAGGATGATCACTGCCAGAGCCCAACAAAGTGACCTGCAGCAGGCCACTGGTGTGAATGTCTCTGACCAAACCATTAGAAACAGACTTCGAGGGTGGCCTGAAAGTCCCACATCCTCCAGTGGACCCTATGGTCACTGCCCAGCCGTATGGAGCTCCACTGGCATTTGCCAGAAGTCACCAGAATTGACAGGTCCAGCACTGGCACCATGTGCTTTTCACAGATAAGACCAGGTACACTCTGAGCTCATGTGACAGACATGAAAGGATCTGGAGAAGCAGCGGTGAATGTTGAGCTGCCTGCAATATTATTAAGGATGATCAGTTTGGTGGTGGCTCAGTGTCTGGGGAGGCATATCCATGGAGGGACACGCAGACCTGTACAGGACAGACGATGGCACCCTGTCTGCCTTAAACCCACTGCTAAAATATTACAACTGATGTAATTTCAGAAGTCATCTCTCCTTATTAGGATAAGCTTTGGAAAATATTTCTACTAATATAATATTTGAAAAAATGTTTGATACTGCAGCTTTAAGTGTTCTTTTCACAATAGCATTGTAACAAGAGTTGCAAGAAAATTGCTGTTCATTGTCATGCTCAAATTGCCCAAAGCTTGCTACTGCTACACGCAGACCCCATTTACACTTGGATTTAAAATGTATCTTGAGTGATGGTATCACCAATGGACAGCTACCCTCTCAGCTCACTCTCTGAGAAATGGCAGCATGAAGAAAATCACTGTCCTTGTAGTTTTGGGCCTGAACAATATATAAACTGCAGAATACACTAGAATATAGTATTTAAAATCCATCCCTCATACAATAAAAAAAATTACACCAAGATAATTGTTTTAGTGCTTATTGCTGTCTTGATGTAGTGGATTGTTTTTTGATCATGATGGATAAACGGGAGAAGAGTTTTAATTAAAATAGTTATCAGATTATCAGACTAGGTTGCACACATTTCTCTCCTCTGTTGAAGGAAAACAGCAATGCTGCCACATTATATTGTATCCTAAAAAAAAATCTAGTTCTTTTTTGTTGAGTGCAATACAAGGGCCCAATGGAAATCATCTCCCTCTTGTATAATATATTTGCTCCAACTCTTAGTGCAACCAGAACCTATGTTTGTATTTGTTTTAGATTTCACCTTCAGAATTATTTTCCTACATCATCTGCTTTATCATAACTCAAAATACACTTTCTTGGATAGAAGGAAAGATTCAAATAGTGGCATAATCAATGAGAATATACCAATTTGAATTTTGGAGTTGTACACCCTGACTCTGCTTGGAACTGTCTCATCCATTGCCTAGAAAACATTTCTTAATGCTTTAACATAGAAAAAAATGGGGGGAATGTTAATCAGATGTACAATTATCAACCAACCAGCTAGTCACACTGTCACTTGGAATACACTCTGAATGTTTGTGGGGGTGGGGGGTTCTATTTTTGCAATACGTCAGCCACATTTTTGATAAGCAATGGTCAATTAACTGATACACTTTTCTTTTAATCAGTCTAGCTGTCTACACAGCCAGCTAACTCTATTTTTCGGTCTACGCTCCACAGAAAGCACCAAATACATAGAAAATAGAGATATACTGTATATCAAGCATCCACAAAACAATCCGATGATTTCTGGAGTTATCAGATTATTATATATTATCATATAAACAGCATAATCTGACCGCTTTATCTGTTATACTGCTATAATGGTAGTTATATGATTATGAGAAATCAGATAAAGACACGATAAAGGTAGATTTCTCACTAATAATCTAATGTCTTTGTGTATACCCATTTATCTGCTTTCATTCGGTTTTTACATCTGCGTATGTTTAAAAAGAAAAAAATATATTATTAAACGAAAGTGACGTAGTCACATTGTATGCGGAAGGCAAAAGACAATAGATGAGGCAGATGTTGATGTGTAAAAGCCAACCTTTCATTTTCTCCTCATGGAATATAAACTAAGGACAGCAGCGTGTAGCCAGTTTTGCAGCTTATTAGCTCTTGGATTAGACCGTTGCCATGTTACACAAGACAAGGCTGAATGTTTTGAAAATAACAGGACGTTTGAGCCTTACGTATCTATGTACGTGTGCACATACTCTGACAGAAATACAATAATGAACTGAAACACCAGGATTTTTTGATTATCGCATATCTGAAGTATATCTGATTACTCCCAGTTATCAGATCTTTGTGAGCATGTAAACAGTCTAGCTTCAAATGCTACTACTCTGCCTATACTCATAGAGCTGAGGTTACAATATGTAACATTGTGGTTCTTTAAACATTTTAATCATACTTTGAGCTATTCTCTTATCAAGTTTGTTCTTTAGAATTTCTTCTATCCATGTATCTCCGAAAAATTAACCTGGTTTTCTTGTTGATTTATCCTTTTTGACCCGTGTCCTGGCCTGTGGTGCCAAGGCAAAAACCAATGCTTACCAAAAAATAAATAAAAGGCTTGTCTCACTTTTGCGAAAAACATCTTGATGATTGCCAAGACTTTTGAAAACATGTTCTGTTGGCTGACGAAACAAAAGTTGAAAGGTGTGTATCCTGTTATATCTGGCGTAAAACTAAAGCATTTCATAAAAAGAACATCATACCAACAGTCAGACATGGTGGTGGTAGCGTGATGGTCTAGGGATGCTTTGCAGCTTCAGGACCTGGACAACTTGCTATGATTGATGGAGCCAAAAATTCTGCTCTCAAGAAATCCTCAAGGAGAATGCCAGGTCATCAGTTTGTGACCTCAAGCAGAAGTACACATGAGATCTGCAGCAGGACAATGATCCAAAACACACCAGCAAGCCCACCACTGAATGGCTTAAAAATACAAAATAAAGGTTTTGGAGCGGCCTGGTCAAAGTCTGGACTTGAATCCAAGTGAGATGCTATGGTATAACCTTAAAAAAGCAGTTCATGCTCAGAAACCCTCCAATGTGGCTGAATTAAAACAATTCTGCAAAGAAGAGGGGGCCAAAATTCCTCCACAGCCCCTTTCCTGATTTTATTATGTTTTAAAAACTGCATATTGGTAATTTTATTTATTAAGGAAGAAAAACTATCCAAACCTGTCTGACCCTATGTGAAAAAGTAATCGCCCCTATATCTAATAACTGGTCGGGCCAGTCAGTCAGCAACAACAACTTCAATCAAATTACCACTTAAAAACTGCTTTATTACAGGTTAATTTGTTTTTATAATCTAAATAATTTAAGCCTGACAAATATGCAAAAACATAATAAAATCAGGAAAGGGGCTTTTTTACACCACTGTATCTATAATATCAAACCTGTTGCATTTCTTTATTGTAAAAGCCTGTTTAGGCTCACAGATATCTAATGGAACCATTATACTAAAGAGAAAGATCGGCTTTTAATAACTTTCATGTCAGAGAAACTAAATTTATTCATATTGGCATAAAATGTATGCATGATTCACAGTGTCAGAAATTGTTAGATATGGTCCTTTACTTTAAGTTACTTCCAGCTAAATTAGGCTGTGTTATACAATCTTACCTGCAGGGCACGGAAGCCTTAACCAAAGGGTGGAGCCCTTTAGGCGGTATCGCCCACGCTGCTTTATTTGTGTCTGGAGTTATTCAAACATAACAAAAATGTCTATTAGACAGATGACTGTGCAACTTCTTTGATCTCTTCCTCAGTCCCCCAGTTTGTTCTTGCAGACATTTAGAATGTGACACAAATGCTAAAATCTCAGTTTGCACTATATTGCTTTCTAGCCAATGACACTGCAAAGACTCACTACAGGTATGCTAAAAAGCTCTGTGATGATTGCACATTCACTGGATAAACACCCTGCAGGTAATTCCTCATGGCATCTCATGAAAGCCCTCTGAGGTGGGGATTTTGGTTAAAACCTGGATAGGATTGGCATCATACTGAGATGATTGGTTGGGCACCCAGCAGCTGAAGAAAAACCCAAGAAGATTAAAAGGTGATTAAACCCTCCTTAATCTCATTTAATGTTAAAGAAGAAGCTAAATGAGATCAGTGCTGTGGAAGCTAATTCATGGAAACTCCCACGTTATCCCTGTCCAACCTCTGGTGTCTCGTCTGTGTGGGAAGTGCTTTGGGAAGGTGAGTCACTGCAACAACAGGCAATTTTAATGCTGCACTTGGCAACTTTACACATGCCTGACTCCAAGTGGCAGTAAGTTGTAAACATATAACATCATCTTTATGGAGTTCAGAATGTGATGATCTGTGCCAAAAGGATAAGAGGCAAAAGATGATATATTGAGTTCAGTTAATATGCAAGTTCCATTTTCCAAATTATGCGGATAAGTGACCAAGGGTTTAAGACTGTCAGGGGTTGCTAATAGACAAAATTCAGCATGTTAATTGAACTGCTAATTTGTTGATAGGTCAGTGCAGTTTTTTAATGGATCCTGTGTGAAAATCAGTCATCAAAGTTGCAAAGCCTTTGACGTTTTGTTTGGTTTGTTCTCTTAAGGTTCGATTGGTCACTTCATATAGCCAGGAAAGTACTCCCACCAGTATTTATACCAAATAAACACCAGAAATTAAGTTCTTTGTTTATTTAGGTTTGGGCAGAAGGGCATTTTTCTCTTTTCTCTTGTCAACCCCAAGTCCTTTTCTCTTAATTATCCAACAGACAGTTTAATTGTGTGCATGCACTTCCAATAACAAGTGATCATGCAAGCTGCATGCAAATAACAAAAATAAAGCCAAATCTGCGTTATGAGGAGGATTCTCAGGACATCCTCCCCCGAAATGAATTACTGTGCTCCTCTGACCCACAGGCTTAACTTGTCTATTACTTTGGAATTTCCTACTGTGCTCTACAGCACATTCTCATGTCTTTACATTTGGTGCATCCACAGGAAATGCCAGAATTCATACTTCACTTTGACAAGTGTACTTTTGGAGACGCAATGCTACACAAAAGAAAGCCCCATAGAGGTACCCGAAAATGCACAACTGCGTGGAACGAGACCGTTTTTAGGAGGTTTTACCTGCAACTCTTATAAAAGTAAGCTATATGTTTAATTCACTTTATGATACTAGCCTATGATATAGGCTGACACACACAGTACAGTCTTTGTGCAAGAGAGACAGCAAAGAGGATGGGCTCTACTATGTGTGTATGCTCCCCCGCTGTTACCCTTATGCCCTTGATAGGTCTGTTCTAATGCCGACTCAGCTGATAGGTGTGGGTATTCCCTTACTTAGCCCACACAGGACTTGCAGAATGACTTGCCCAGTTAGTCATTTCTTCCATCCGCTAGTCACCAGCATTTAGTCATTTTTACCCTGTTTTCAAAATAGTTGGGACACTGTAAAATGTAAATAATATAATGCATAAAACACGTATTTAATTAAAAGTAGTGCAAAGACAACTTATCAAATGTTGAAACTGCGAAATGTAATTCAATTTGGGTCAACAACAGGCTGCTGTGCTAATGAGTCTCAATCAACATCAAATAATTGGGTTAACTGGCAACAGATGTTTTTTTATGAGTGGTTCTAAAAAAACATTCCAGAAATGCTGAGTCTTTCAGAAGTATGGATGGGTCAACCACTCTGTGAAGGTCAAAGCAAATAGTTCAACAACTCTTTGCAAGGAATTTGGGGATTTCATCATTTATGGTATATAATTTTATTTAAAGACTTAAAGAATCTGGAGATATCTCTGTGAACAAGGAACGAGGAGGAAAAACAATATTCAATGGTTTTGATGTTCAGGTCACTTAGGTGGCACTGCATTAAAATTTGACATGATTCTATAGTGAGAATCACTGCATTGGCTTAGGAATAGCTCTGAAAACCATTTCCAGTGAATGTGGTTTGTTGCTGCAACCACGCAAAACTCAACAAAATAAAAGCATGCTGACGAGAAGAGGCTGCTAACACTATGCTGTAAATGGTTGAGTTAGATTTAAAGGGCATGGTTGTGGTAATGTTATTGATATAGAAATGCCTGTCTGTTTGTGTGACAAATGAGTGAGTTGAGTGTGTGTAATACAGAAAATACTTGTTTGAAATGTCTAAAATATTTTGCTCTCTTTAGGGTGTACCCTGCCTCTCACCTACTGGCAGCTGGGATTGGCTCACGCATTCCTGCAAAACCTTAATGGGAAAAGCAATTAGCATAATGAATGGACTTGCTCAAGTAGTTTTAATGGCCAAATAACACCTAAAAAGTGTATTATATTTGTTGCAAACCAGGTATTTTACTCTACAATCCTCCAAAAAGACCACATAACTGGAATCTAGACTAGAAGAAATAGCCCCTATATAGGTACTAGTTGTTCAATACACTTTCTGCGGCAGTCATGTTCTTCTGTGTGTGGGTGTGCGTGGGTGTTGAATTTATCATTCACTACTGAATTTCCATTGACTCATAGTACTGGACTCATGCTGCTAACAGTCTCTATGTTTAACTATAGAAATTGTAATACTGTGTGCAGCAGCTACCTGTTTACTGTGCAGACGCATATAAACTTCATTTAGAAACAGTATCAATCCTGCTGCAGTTTGATGGCCACAGATAATAAATGCTGTTTAACGTTTATGACGGAGATGCGAGAGACCCGCGCCCCGTCTGTCACTGTAAAATATGGTAGATGATCCTCATTCTCTGTGCCATGATTCACTACAGCCTTCATGTGTCTGCTTTGCGCTGCTAAGTCACATTGATGTGAAAGGGGCGGCGTTTGTACCAGGACGTTTAATTTCTGATGGAACGGACGCACTGAAAGTAGAAGAGAGAATATATCGATACCAGCATGCTAGTAGCGATCCGATAACGATACCAACGTTGGATCGATCCGCCCACCACTACTTCTTTGGCAGAAATAAGAGAAAAAACGGCTCACGAACGCGTTAAATGTGCCTACATGCTTGTTCCTTGGAGCGATACTATCGGTAGGCCAATAATATCGGACATCCCTAATAATAATAAAACTGCGTTATTAAAGTAATGCACGATAATAATGTGTTAACGTGCCCAGCCCTAGTATATACATAATGATTCAAAACATTAAATAAAAAACATTCCTTCATTTCTACAGACAATAGTCAGTGAATAATTCAAGCAGACTGAGAAAACAGTGACAGTATACCATCAGTCAATAGCTACTGAAGTTAACTGGAAAAAATGCACGTCCCATTAAATAATTCAGGGATGATATGATGGTGTCTTACACTGCTTTTTACTTAATTTTTATGCAGGAATTTACAATTCCTGCATAAAAATTAAAATGATCCAAATTCAAGAGCTGTTCTTGGCTGTTAGGTGAAGACAGCGCAGAGTGCAGAAAATGAAAGGGTAAGGGTATAATGACATGAGAATCTTCTCTCAGAGCTGAACAAGACAGAGCTGTATAAGAGCTGCACCACATTTACACAATAAGTCCACTTGATCTAATAAAGAGTATAGGAATATCTTATCTGAAGAAGGCATATTGACAATCTGCTCAGCTACAGTCCGCCAAAGCAATCATACGCTGCTGTTTGATTACCCTTCTCTCACTCTCATTTCCATGTTGAAATTTTTTTTAAGACAAGTTCAATAGATTTTTTTTAACAAAATAGGGGCTTGCAGCACTTGAAGTGCCCATATTGTCTTTCAAATTAAGAGACACTTATGGCTATTATCTGTTCAAAGGCTGAACTGTCAACTCTTCAGATTAATGAGCAGTCAAATAGCAAGATGGCAAATTGGGAGGGACGGGTTTTCACTATTAAACCACAAATAAGACTAAAGATATAGTCAAGCAACAGAGGTAGCACTTTCAGGCTGCATTTACTTTTAAATCAAATGTTTGAACAGTGATTCGTGATTTTGGCCCTGCAATGTATGTGAAATGAAACTATCAATATTTACTTTAAATGTAGACTGTCAGCTTTTATTTAATTGCATATATTTTAATTAGCTAAATGTATTCATTTTAATACAGTTTATTATTAGTTTTAATACAGTTAATGACTGTCTTAGATCTGAAACCCATAAACATCACAGGTCTGTCAGGCATTTACTACAACTGTTTTCACTTCTTCACCTGTTTTTTACTTGGGGCTTTTGGCTTTCAGCAAGTGAAATGTATTCTCTACTGGATTTAGATCAGGTTATTGGCATGCCTGTTGAAAAACACTGTTGTTCCAGAACTATGATTGAACTGAACAGATCTGGCATTTTCTATAGTTTTTTTCTATATTTGTGTTACTGGTCTTCCTGTTATTGAGGTGTTCCAGTGATTTACATTTTGTAGTAAATCCTCTGGTGAAATCTTCTCTTGGCACAGTTCATCCACTACACCTCCTGGAGAAAGTAAATTATACTTTATCAATCCCTATGGGGAAATTCTTGTGGACAGGCTGTCATCTTATAGTGCCAAGGGTTCAGGGTTTCTGTCTCTGGAGTTTCTTGTCCGGAGACATGTGGCTAGGAATTGAGCTTTGGGCTTTACTCCTTGTATGAACCCTCATGATTCTCTCCACACAGAACTACACAGTAGAAAATCAGTGAAATAATGATCTTTCGGCTGCTCCTTTTTTTTTTCGGGGTCACCAAAGTGAATTATTACCGCATTTTAGTTTGGCAGGGAATTTTTTAAAAAGTTATTTTTGAATCTTAAATTTTTTCGCCCGATGCCTGACCCAACCTTCCCCACTGGGCTTTAAAACGGCACTGAAAGACCAGGACACAACAGCTGACAATTTCCAACTCCCCTAACCACTGCGGTAACGTCCCTTTTGGTGTTCCTAAAGTCACTGATGCATTCTTTCTTTAAAAAAGAGTTGATTTCATTTCTACAGTATGAATTTGTTTTGAGTTATTGCCCTTATGATGGCTTGCTTTACTGACACTGAACTGCTCTTCAAACTTCATATTAACAACAACAGATCTAGATACCTACCGTATGTATAAACCTACATATAAAAATGGTTGTAATTCCAGGTTGTTTTTTCACCTAACCTTTAAATTACCATCATCCATCAATTAATAAAAAATATACTGACAAAGCCACAAATGTTGACCTGATGGTGGCTCTAAAGGAAAGCCAGGGTTGCATCAAAATAGAGATCATTGTATGGAATTGATGTCTCAATTCCATGGTAGTCCCTCGAGTTCTCAACAAAAAACAAAAATGTTGCTCATAGTGGTACTAGAAGATTAGTCAGTAGCACACAAGATCTGCAGACTCTGTCCTTTGGGAACTATGAACCATTATATAAAATTTTATCATAATCAACATCTCTTTTGCTATATTAAGGATTAATTAGGAACTAGTTGCTATGTAATATAAATTAGATTTTGATTTCCTAGATCCCACTAAGACTTTTTTTTACCCATATCATGTAGTGGAGCTACTCGGCCTGGTGATACTATAAGGGTATGGCAATTTAACACACATAACTAAGGCTAAAACAACATGTGCTGCTTTGCTGCTGAAACGGTTTCCTGCAGTTGTGCTTGGTTCCACCACTACTTTAAGCAGCTAATTGGCTTTAAAAGACCACTAAACTGAAGATCAGTTTGGAAATGCTTCCAATTAACTGACAGCTGAGCAGTGATTGGACCACTTAGTGCTAATTCAGAGCAGGTTGGATGTGAATAAAGGTCATCTGCTGTGGAGAAGACAATTTTAGTTCTGTCAATCTGCCACACTCTGGAAATGTATGCAACAAATACTGCACAAGAAAATAAGTGACCTTGTTCAACACTTTATGACTATTTGAGAACACAACATCATTAATAAATATGAGTGGCATTTACAAATACTGTATCAAAAGCTCCAGAAAGACCTTGCGTTGCATTACTTTAAGACCATGAGACAATCTGGCCATTGTGTCATATTCATAAATCAAATCCACTCAGTAAGTCGTCTCCTGTACTTCATTTGAGCGTCTGAGAAGCTTATTATGGTAAAGCAACTCTCATTATGCAAACTTTGCCCTGAAAAGTGTCTAGAATTTCACATTGTGAGCTGCCTTGATTAATGAAAACTCCACCACACATCTCCCTGCAGGTCCATGCAAATCCTAATGGGGTGAGAATAAAAAAAAGGTTGACGTTGTGGGCTTAAACACAGTAATAGTGCTAAATCAGCACCTTAATTTGTGAGGAAACATACATTATGTTTACAGTAAGTGTAAAAGGGACTGTGCAAAAGAGATTGGGGAGGGGGCTGAGTTGTGTTTTTAACCCCGAATCTCTCTCTCTCTCTCTTTGCTAAGTTAGCATGCTAACAGGCTTGCAGTTAGTATGCTAATACAAGGTACTCTTCCTCAATAAGAAGTTTGAAATCCTGTCTGATTGATTTCACCTGTCCTTCCTCCTATAAAAGCAGCAGCTCTTACGTTGCCAGATGGTTTGCTTCCTTCTAGAAATAACTTTGCAGTCTGATTACCTAACTATCCTGTTGAATTCTGGGGAAAAAACGAGAAAAGAAAAGAAATTGGACCTCTGCCTGTCTTCTGACCTGCCTTTAGTGATGGCCAGATAAGGTTTTCATGAAGCATTGAAGCTTTCCATCCAATTGGCTAATTTGGGGCAAAGCTTCATGTGAAGCTTCATTTGCTCTACTGCGCCATTAAGTGGACATTAATGTAAAACAATGGAAATAATGAAACCATGGCTTTGGTGTATAAAGCTTTGAATTGAATAAATACATGAATGATGTTTGAGATAACAAAACATTTTGTTAACAAATTATGAACGTATAAATATTAATATAATTACTGGGCAGATGGTTGTGATGTGAATGTGCTTATGTTACTATGGACAAAATGTATTAATTCTTATTCAATATGTCATTGATACAAGCCTCAATAAGTGCTTCGCAAAATAACTCCTAGATTACTCAGCACACACTCCTAAGCTTCGGCACAGGAAGTCCCATCACTATCTGCCTCAGCCTGAACTCTTTTATCAGTACTGTAAATCTGATTCTGCTCTTCTGGTTTCCGATTCCTGTCTGGTTCTGGAAACCCTATTATATGCCTCTGGTCCCTGTTCTCTGTCAGTTCGTCCTGAACCTCTGATCTGTCTCTGGATGAGGATTTTGGACTGTGGACTGCTTTTTTCTAATCTCTCGGACTCTGGTTACCACAGGAAAATTAGTAAAATGAGGCTCTCTGGCTGTTTTGTGTGTGTATTTCCACTCTGCTCTTCCCAGTGACCACAAGGCAGACACCAACTCTGGAGTCCACCATCTTGTGCTTCACTAACCCCTGACTGCTCTGCTTCCTGCCTTGCTCGAGTTACCACTCCTATTTCCATCTTCAATGAGGGTTTGATACTTCTACTCCCCTTCAGAGAAGCAACTAACTATTAACAAAATCTCAAAATACAAAACAATACAAATGTCTATTAGTTAAGATTAATCTCTACACATAACAAAAGCACTAAATGTGTAAATAACTATAATTTATATAACTTATAACTTAATACAAATAATCTAAATGCCAGTCCCCCCTCTGAGGTGGCCATTCTTGGTGCAGGCTGATTGGGTGCTTCCAGCATTTGACAGCTGTGCACCCCGGAGCTCATCCTTTGACCAGGCCCAACAAGATGTCTCTCCAGCAGCAGCAGAACAGAAGCGGAAACCCCGGCACTGGTAACTCAAAAAATAGATAATCAACTCAGGCAAAAATATTGTGATTATATTAAAGTAAACTAAATGTGTGAAACCTAAAACTTGTGTTGTATAAAATAAATGTTTATCAAATGAAACAATGTCCATTGTTTTGCATTTCACAAATGTTTAAAGTTAATACAATTAAAAGAAAATTAATTAAACATAAAGCAAAACTAAGGGTGTTCAGTGCATGAGGTTTACCAACATTAAGTGGGTTGTGTGGCAGCAGATGCAGCCATCACAGTGGGTCAAGAGGTTTGGTGATTTTAGCCCTGCAGTCCCAAATCTCAACTCCACCCTCCACACCACCTCTCCAAAACAATATACCATTCTGGGGCATATATCTCCAACAAAGAAACATCAAAATAAATAAAAAACAATGATAATTGAATGTTGTTAAATTTAGTTCACCCCCAACAAGTCAGTATTCAGTAGATGCACTTTTGGTAGCATCAGTAGACATGTGACCAGGTCTGTTACCTTTTCCACCTGCATTTTTATCTACATTCTCCTTTTCAACCCACCCTATTCTACTGTATATAAAACTAAATATAAATTAAATCTACATGTTTTATCCAAAGTGACTTACAAGTGTCTTGCCCAGGGACAGGGATTATTGCCCACCTCTTTGTCAACAGCTGCCCCAGATCACATAATGCTGGCTAGTTATGTGACTGTGATTCTATGACTTACAAAAACCAGGCACCTTAACCTGGCTCAATTCCAGGTTAGGTTAGGAGTTAGTCTTAGTTCGAGGTAGCTTCTTACATTTCACTGACAATGAAATAAAAACACAAGGTTTCTCCAATGATTTTCACACAGTCTCTTAGATTCCACAGCCCTGCGCCCAGCACGCTAATCTCATTGCAGAACCCTCATCGTGTTATGTGATATGATCAATTAACACAGGGATAGACCGTTGGCCTGTGCAGCAGTGTAATTGGTACGCATTAATCCTGTTGGTTGCTCCACACACCCTGGCTCTGTGGCCTCTGATTGCTACACTCTCATTAACACTACAGAGAATACATGACAATTATGTTGAGAGAAGGAAAAAAAAGTACCTTGACATTCAGAGCTCAGGGTGAGGGGAGTAAATGGTTTTAAAATTTTGTGGATTTGAGTGAATTAATGTTCAAAAGCAATGGATTTGCTATTTATCTTCATAAATCCCTCTGTATTTCACCCTCAAGACAGATATAAATTTTTTTTTGTCCTGTGTTTGAGTGTTGTCATTTGAAACTACACTTATGTCTTTGATTCCAGCAAACTGATTATGGTCATTTCCCACAGCACTTTCAACCAGCTCCGTTCAATAATGTTTGTTTACTTCTGCTCTCCTGAAAGCATTGAGGTGATTGCTGGTCTCTGTTTGAGCTCTCTTAATGGTCATGATAGCATAACCTAGTAACAAAATGTTGCATTCTAGTACTCCAGCAAAGAAGCCACAGAGATAAAACAAAATCCTGCTGGATGAATACCAGACCTGCCATGTAGCTTCATAAACTGTCAGGCATCAGGAAAAGCCTGTTAGACTGAAAGAGCCTTGTGCAGTAATATATACAGGCCCATCTTAAAATGGAGAAACATCCAAATGTGTATGTATTTTATGCATCATCATATTCATAAACTTAATATCTAGCAGGCATTTGCAGGACCTGCCAGTCTTTTAGACCTCTGGTTCATTCTGGATGCAGTCCCAGCTGCTCTGTATCTATTGAACCAATACAAAAAGATGGAACTGTAATACTTAAAAAGTTGCAGGGAGAATTGGAAAATAAGTGAAAGATCAATATTATAAAGTAGTCCATACAATTACAATTAAATTAAGTGAAAATTCACTCCAAACAATGGCTTCAAGTTCAAAGTAGGAACAAAACTAAACCTAAATATTAGGTATTTGTACCAAAAGACGCCTTCATAGTAGAGTTGGGAGAACAGCTGCATTGAAAATCAGTACAGACCTAAACTTTTGGCGTAGCACAAACACAGGAAAGCAAGATGGTTGAGGAAATAAGTACTAGAGCTCAGGAGAGCAATCCTCATGAGCACTGGGCTACAGCACAATCAGTGCAGGAATCCCAGGGGATGGCCTCTATAATATTTGCGTTACAGTCGAGAGGCAGCAACCTATCACACAGAGTCACTCTCGATCAAACAGAATGACTAAGATTCCTCAAGGACACTATTGGTACAGTTTCCAAGTTCTAACTTTGACAATAGAAAGTCGAATGCAAAAGTTTGGGCACCACGTGGCATTGTCCGCAAATCGTTACATTTCATTTCATGAACTGAAAATAGAAATTTGGGCACCCTACTAAGTTGATACTTAGTAACCCCCCTTTGCAGCTATCACACTTGCTGTAACAGTCCTTCTATTCTCGATTTAGAATTTTACACTCATTCTTCCTCGCAGATCACATTACCTTTTTGAGATATTTTTAACCTGTCTTGCATGCACAATATGTTGAAGGTCTAGTCACAGGTTTTCAGTGACGTTCAAGTCAAGGGGCTGTCGGGGGTGTTCTAAAAGCTTCAGCATGTGTTTTTCTAGTAGTAGTAGTTCATACTAGATTGAGATTGAGATTGCTTTAGATCATTGCTCTGTTGTAGAAGACAGTCTCTTTTCAGTTTCTTGACTGACTGCAGGACATTTGCAAAACAGTCCATTCCCTTTTTCCTGTCAGGTGAGCGAGTCAGGTGACCGCGAGGAAGAGGTAGGATTGGTTAGGACAAGGTATAAACAGGAAGTCCA
>JAUYWH010000011.1:1784948-1801111 GCA_034779795.1 Ctenopoma multispine | reverse complement strand
CTTAGTGCTGTTCCTTTAATCCCAATGACATGTTCCAGTCTATGTAATAGAATGTTATGATCTATAGTGTCGAAAGCTTGACTAAGATCTAACACTACTAGTACAGAGAGAAGTCCTTGGTCTGAAGCTAAGAGAAGTTCATTGGTAACTTTAAATGCCATTTCTGTACTATGATTTACTCTAAATCCTGACTGAAAAGCAGATTGTTCATGTGCAGGTGATCACAAAGCTGCTTCAAAACTACATTTTCAAGGATTTTAGAGATAAAGGGCAGATCGATCACGGTCTATAATTGGCTAAAACCCTTGGATCCAGAGTAGGTTTCTTTAGTAGAGGTTTTACTACAGCACTACTACACTTTAAAAGTCTGTGGTACATAGCCTGTTAGCAGAGATACATTTATCTGCTCTAATGTAGACGTGCTGATCAAAGGTAAAACATCTTTGAGCAGTCTAGTAGGGATGGGATCTAAGAGACACATAGAAGATTTACATGAGTTAATTATTGAAATTAACTCTGTATGATCTACAGGAAAGAATAAATAAATCTAGAGCTGTTGGACAAGTGTGTCCAACAGCCTGTCCATGCCAGTTGCAGGGAGGATCTGATCAACTTTTTCTCTAAAAGTTATTAGTACTAGCTAGTTATAGTTATAAATTTATTTGTAAAGAAATTAATAAAGTCATCACTGCTGAGAGATAATGGAATTGTAGGTTCAACAGAGCTATGACTCTTTGTCAGCCTGGCTACAGTGCTGAAAATAAACCTGGGATTGTTCTTATTTGCCTCAATTAATGAGGAATAATATGTGGTTCTAGCTTTACGGAGGGCCTTTTTATATGTTAGTAAACATTCTTTCCAGGCTAAGCAATATTCATCTGAATTTGTGAAGCGCCACCTCCTTTCCAACTTTTGTGATGTCTGCTTTAAGCTATGGATTTGTGAATTGTACCATGGAGCTATGCTCTTCTGATTAACTACCTACTACTACTACTAATTTTTCAGAGGGGCAACACTATCAAATATAGCGTGCACAGAAGCTGCAGTATTATCAACAATATAATCAACCTGTGCAGGAGTAAAGTTAGGATCACTGGAGTGTAACAGAGCAACTGGTAGAAAACAACAGAACTGACATACAACAGAAAACAAGGTGCCACTGGGAAGAGGAGGATTATAAAGAGAAGGAAACTAATAGCATGAATGAAAACAGTTGGGAGTGATCAGCGAGAGAGGGAGTGAATGAAGGGGCCAGAGACACGACTGTGACATGGTGAAAAAAAACAGAAACGGGAGGAAAAAAACAGTGTTCATGATTCAACAATAACATAGACTGGTCAAAAACGGCACAGTCAGAAACAGGTCCAGAAACTGAGAAATGGTCCAAAATCCACAATCCAAAATCCAAATCATTGCAGGCTGATTAGTCTGGCAGAGGTAAGAGCAGAGTGAGGGGAGAGAAATGACAGGATATGAACATATAAGGCACAGAGCTGAGAGCCAGGGTTAGGTACAGTGACACTGAAAGATTCTGGAGTGACCTAGTCAAAGTCTGAACTTCAATTGACATGCTGTAGAATGACCTTAAAGAGGCCCTCTGTGCTCGAAAACCCTCCAGTGTGTCTGAATAAAAACAATTCTGCACAGGAGAGTGAACTAAACGTCCTCAACAGCGATGAAGAAGACTAATTGCCAGTTATTAAAAATGCTTGACTGCAGTTGTTCCTGCCAAAGGTGATACAACCAGTTATTAGGTATAGGGGGGAAATACTTTTTCACCAGGCAGGTTTGGACAGCTTTTTTTCCCCTTAGTAAATATAATTATCATTTAAAAACTGCATTCTCTATTTACTCAGGTTATCTTTAAGAAATATTAAAAATTCAAACAAGACACAATGTCTGAATCAAAACCTCATGTTCTTAGCTCATAAGGGCCAAGTGGTATAAAGCACCTATGTCAAATGAAAAAATGCACTAAAAATGTATCTGGAGACTTTCTTTTAAGTATTTCTGTATGTGAATTGGCTAGAATTATGTGAAACTTATGCACACAAGGCATTCTATTTTTGAAGCACTCAGTAGTTTGGAAATAGTTTTACAGTACACAATCTATCTTATTACCTCTTGATACTGTATAAGTATAAAATTACCTTTTAAGTATTACATTAAGAATTAGTCTTTAGGGAAGCTGTAGCTATTGTAGCACTGATAAGGGACAAGGACGTAAGATTTTAAAATATTTGATGTCAATCCAGCAGCACAGTGCTCAGGTTCCCCTTTTAAAATCCAGCACAAGTCTCAATGGAAAAAGAACTGTGTAACTCTTGTTACACAGTCTGGCTTATTATCAAATAACTGATCGATGGCTTGTGTGATTTTTAGAATCCTTATTTTTGGACAGTGTCAAATAATGGTAGAAATTAAATTTTTAATAAAGTTTCAAGGTCAAATATTCATGTTAGTCTATTCAGATATTTGTGAATATTTTTTGATTAATCAAAAGACACAATGTACAAATGTATATACAGTAATTATTAGGGTTATGGTACTGATACTTCTATTCATAAATAAACCCACAGTCTCTTGATTGAAGTTGATGTTTTACATGTGATCCAACATGTGATCCAACATCTATCAGGCTCACTTTGGGAAAATATACAAGTTCTTTATAAATTATTCAGCCTTGTATTCAGAGCATCATGCGTAGGGATTGCTCTGCTAATCCTTAATGAACATTCCAGCATTCAGTTTTTATGTGATCATCAAATACATCAGCTAAAACAAAATTTTGAAGACGTTTTTTGGGGAATAAAACGTTTTATTTTACTTGAATACAGAAGGAACAAAATGTACAGTAGACAGTATTATAAAGCAGTTCATTCAAAGGCCCAAGTATACATTCAAGTATACATATTACAAATTTAAATAATAATAATTCAGCAACCAATTACGATCCTGTGAGCAAGGAAACAGGATGACTACTGATCAGTCGGACTGAAAGTCATATTTTGAAACATTTGGCAGTTCTGTCTGCCCCCCAGGGAACACAGCATTGTAGACTTAGGTATTTTCATTTACAAACATTTTCCTATAAGTTTGGGGAGAGGTCATAAGTTCTATGACCTCTCCCCAAAATGGGTTTACACATTCATTTTCCCACAGGTGCACAAAGGTGCCTAGCTGAATGTTGGATGAACACCTAATTACACATGTGTCTGTATTCGTTGAGTACGACACAAACTTAGAGAATTTGGCAGGAAAGCTGTATTCATTCAAGTAGGCAGGTCATGCATCTTTTAACAGTCTCATTTTTATAGGTAGGCAGTAAGTGTAGGCATAGTTTGAAATGTGCCCTACAGACCTATAAAATGTTTTTTTAATTGAGGTAAAAAGTTACTAGGATTAGGATTGCTTTGTGATGGTTTTAGGTTTAGTTTCTATACGCAATATGGTATTATTACATAAAGGGTTATCACAACTTAGTGACTTTTAGTCCTGCTAGAAGTTTTGAAAATAATTGACACTTTTTTTAACCACTCTTTTGTAAGTCCCATAATGATAATTTTAAAAGACACCAACAGCATTTTCAAACATATACTTTGTTTGCTAGGTCAGCCAGTTTGTAAACTTGGTCCGTTTAGTTAATTTACATTTCACACGCAGAAGACTGCAAGCAAACTGTAATGCAAGAACTGTCTAGTCCATATCAAAAACTTTTAGCTAAACTGCTGTTTTGGGCCAACAAACAAAACCATCACAAAGCAATTCTAATCCTAGTAAATCTCAGGGCATTTTTACACCTTAGTATGTTTTCTTTGGTCCAAATCAGTTGATGAGTTTGTAAACTTGTTGCATTTCACCCTTGGTTTGTTTTTGTTTTTCCTACAAAGAAACATCCAAGCGTACTAGAAGGCATCAGGTCAAACTACTCAAGAACGTCCTCTTTGCTTACTGGTTTGCTGTGGGAACAACAGGAAAACAGTCCTGTGCAATGGACTACTGTTGTTGTTACTGTTTTTGTAACATAGAAATAATGTTACGATGTAGGTTGACCTATGCAGCTTGGTCGTCCTCCTGGCGGTTGTCATCATTTTCACAATCATCTGTGACGCGCTGAAATCGACAATGTACTGCCCTCAGATCATGTGATTTATAGTTCTTGGTCCTGTTTTGGTTTGGTACACTTTCTCACCAGAAAGCCTTCACTAGAGTTTTCTAGATGATTCAGATAAACTACAATAACTGTTTTTACACCAGACAAAATGAATAGCAGTAGGAAAAAGTAGGAAAGCACTTTCAATGTGGTTGTCTTGCTCCACATTTAAGTGCAATTGCTGTGGTCAGATTCATACAAATGAACCACACCCAGAAGAAAACGAACCAGAGCTAGATTTAAATGAACTAGGTGTGAAAACACCCTTAATACCCCTATATAATACATATAAACATTATTATGTTTATACGTTATACTGCTACATTATATCCAGCCTACACAAGCACTGATTCTGGTGTATCCCTTGTGTTTGGATATGCAATTTGAGAAAAGGCAAACAGACAGAGTTATATTGAAAGTACCATCTGGAGATGGCAACACAGAATGTAAATATTAAGAATGACTCTAGCTGTGTTCTATAAAGAGTTTTAACAAGTGGGGGTGTATAAGCAAAATCTCAGGATGCAATATCAGTGATGTAGAGTAGGTTTCAGTACAGACACAAATAAAATAAACTGAATTGTAAATCTAAATTAATTACTTTTACTTTTCACATGCAGCCACTGCACATATGTGATTAATCATCTAAATGTGATCTGGTTTCTGCTGAACACAGTGGTATTCTTTAAATTGCATGTGCAGTGACTTGCAGGGCACCACAGTGGCTGAATTTCACACTGAAGCCAAGCAAGTGCCATATTTTAATAGATCTTTCTTTCATGCATATTCTGCTAAACCCTTACAGAGCCTGACTTTACATCTACAGTATTTTAAGTGCATTACAAGCACAATGTTGATCATTTCATTTAGTAGAGGTTTTTAGACGTCTGTAATCTTGATAATGATTTTTATGCTTGTTTTGCAGAAAAGATGTAAAATATAGTCCATCTTGCCAAAAATAAATAACCGTATGTAATGTGTTGTTTTGTAAAGTAAATGTAGCTTTTTGCATTTAACTGATAGACCCAGTAGGCCATAAAAGACATTTGCAGCGCTGCCCGTCATCATTATCTTTTGCCACTGCTCTGATCACATCATATAACAGACACTGTAATTGCTATGAACATTTGTTTATTGTAGCTGTAAAGAATTCTTTTGCAATCGACTGCGTGTGTCTTGCAAATAGTATTAATTAATTAGTTAGGACATACGACATAATGTAATAGGTAATATATTTGCTAACATTCGTGCAAGTGAAGTCTTGAGTACACAGTCACTGATGAGCTGTTATGTGCAATCAAATCGAATAAGTCAGATGAGTACCCTGCTCAGTTTTCTGTGCTGCCATGACTCCTACCCATAACACAAGCTAACAAGCTCTAAGCGAGGCAGGCATGTGTGCTTATTCCTCTACTCACTCAGATCGATACAGCAATAATATGAGCTCCCTTGATTGTGGACGGTCAAATTAGTGCACGTCTGGCAGATGCAGCAGTTGCATTTGTCAGCTCTCTGACTGTGAAAGCACCAGCACTGTTTAACAATTCATGGCCCCAATCACAATATGAAACTCTTCACTGCTGTAGACTTTATCTACTGGTGTTAATTGGCTGAAACCCGATCCCAGTCTGCCGCCTCGTCTGCCAACAGTGCATTGGACGGATGTAGTAGTATATTTATGTTTTTTCTACACATTTCAACATAGTAAAGTATTCCATGTTCGGCTGAATACTTTACAAGTTGGTGACTAGCAAGGTGGAAATGTATTATGTATTTATGAAGCAATGTTCAGGAATGTGCTATATGTACCAGACTAGTGTCTGAGAACAGATTGGAGTTGGAGGGTGGTGGGTAGATAGAGTCCTGGGTATCATTCAGTGAGATCGGAAAATTATGAAAACTGTATTGTTGTTGTTGTTCTTATTTGTATTTTTTATTTTATTGTCTTTAGGTAAAAAAAACATTTTTTGATATACAGAGAATAAAGAATAGAGATGAATAACAATAAATTAACAATAACTAAATCATTTAATATGCCATGCACTCTATGTAGGCCCAGAATAGGCTTACACTTCTATGTGCTGTTGCAACAGAACAACTGCTTTTGGTCTATTGATCATTTTTTCTGTTATGCTACAAATCATTGCTGATTTCCATTCAAATACACAGACACCATTGCAATGCGTTAATTCAGTTATGGTAAAAATTTGTATTTTTAGTTTTGTTCCCACTAACATGGCAGCATGTTTTTACCCATTCTAGCGGCATGGTACAGGGCATGGGAATGATGAGGTGGTCAGTCCACCCAGCAAACTTGACATCTAATTGGTTAAAAAACATGACAATCCGCAAAACTATCCCGATTGACAATGAACGGCCGAAGCCTTCACTTAGAGTATTGAAGGCTCGAGCATACAACAGCAAAAGGGAGAAATCTGAGTGGTATAATGTGCTGCACTGGAAGCAGCTGGAAGCTGCGCAACCGAGAAGGAAAGTCGTAATGAAATGACGATACCAGATTGATGGGACATTTGATAAGAATACACACAGCATTAATATGAATGTATATTCATTAAATTAAAGAATGTTTTCTGGGCTTTGCTGGCCCTGATGGTCCGCCACTGCTCAATTGTCACCTTAACCAAAAAGACACCACATACCAAGTGATAACTTTTCGCATCTCTGACATTCGAGAAAAAAACCTAGAAACTTAAAATGCTGAAAATCTGAAAGCGGAGAGCCTGACACTGAGATACATTCATCACATATTTGAACAAGGTATTATGGCTGAAAACGTGGTTATCCAAACAGATGAGGGACCTTTAAAGGATGATGCTGATGACTGTGGATATATTCATCGTTGTGTTGGTCACAACAACTAACAGGCTACCGAAAGAACATGGTGCTTAGCTTGTATGACTGAAGCTTTCAAGGCTTGTATAACAGCTTCTTTCATGCAGATATCAGTGGTGTCAGCTTGGAGATTAAGGCAGAAAAGATTTTGCGCCTGTCACACCAGCTCGCATGTTTCGCAAAGCCCTGCTGCCTCCAAAAATCATCTAAATTCATCCAGGCGACAAAGCCAGCTTGTTGTTCTTCCTGGTCGCTTCCTGAGGACAGTCTTTCCACGTGGATGCCCCGCTCTGTGCACAGCACACATCTCTACCCTTTCAGCAACCTATCTATCGTAATTGCTTTTTTTCCCTGTTTGCCTTGTCAAAACAATTTCTCACCTATTTGCCCTTGCAAGGAATTAATAAGGGGACAACTCATTTATAAACATGGGTGGTAATTATTTGCTGGAAGCAGTTTTAAGAACTGAACATATTTGTTATTTTGTATTCTTATTATTTGCTTTTAGTCTGTGTCCGGCGATTGGCATAATCAGTTAATTACAGTCCTCTAGTGGTCATCTTTCCATCATGACGTCTCCTTTCCTGTTGTGGATATTAAATTTGCCAGAGTATAAAAACAGTTATTTGATGATTTTTTGTAACATCTCACAGCAGTTTATTCAGTGCACACGCTGACAATGCACTCATGTACGTCTTATGTCACACCAACTCATACTGCGTATGTGCATCAAACAGATGGTTCAGTGATCAGCTAAATACAATGATAAAACTTTTTATAACAAGACCACCGGGCCAAAACTTCCAAATGAATGAACTCATGTACACACTCATTTACACGAATAATTAAATCACTAGACCCATGTTTTTGCTGCAGCGAAGAGTTGGGCGGTGTATTCTGTGACAGAACCACAGACGTTATCCCTGGGAGCTGCAGACTGTGGTAAATTCTAATAATTTAAAATAATAAATAAACAATAAATGGAAAATGTATTTAAATAAAAAAAATGGTGCAAGGCATTTTTATGCATTTTATGCATGTTGTAAAGTCAGACTGAGTTTAAAGCTGCAATAATCTATATTTTTTTATGGTAAATTATAAGAGCCTCACACTTCACACAAATTGCTTTAGAGTTTGTCTCTCTTTCACACACGCACACATTTGTCTGACTATACATCTGAGGACACTGAGTATTGGTATGTTGCACTTCCTCACACCTAACCCTAACCATCACATTTAAGAACTTAAGCCTAATTCTACCCCTAACTCAAAAAACAACCTTTACCCCTAAAACACTCAATGGTACTCAAACTAAATTAGTCCACAAAAGGAAAGACAGGTGCACATTCACACTCTGAGCTGCCATGCAAGGTGCAAAGTGTCTTGTTCACTTGGACAAGTTGGCAGGAGGAGCATGAGATCAATCTGTTAATCGTGCAATTAGCGGATCAATCTCCTGAGCAACAGCCGCTTCCAAAATAAACATAGATGCAAAGTAGTGAATACTGTTTTCATTCATTCTCACCACTCTAATTAGTTTTATTTGTTGTGCTGCACAGTAGACAGACTAAGTTGGTGTCTATGTTTGTTAAAATAGCTAGCTAGTGGAGACCAAAACAAGGACTTCACTAGGATTGAAAGACAAGGGGGGCTTAGTCCCCAGGGTTGTAGGAAGATATTAGCATGTATAGCGAAACCTTAATAGGCTTTATTAATTTTATTATTTCTTGTACAGCAATTCTGCTGTTATCTGGCTCACTGGAAGATCCCGTGCCTTTGGTTTCCTTAGTCTTTATGATGTCTACTGTGTTTTCTACTTTTATTTATTTTCTAAATAACAGTCTAAATGAGTCTATGGGTTTACGTTTGTTAACATCATTTAAAAACATGCTAGAAAATACATCAATTAATGCATTTAATAATATTACATGTGATACATAATATCTAGAAATATATAGTTTTCAAATAAAGTTAGTTATTTCTGCTATTTTTCTGATATTTCTCTATGCAGCTGAAGACAGAAAATAACATAATGGTGTGCTGGAATCGTTTAAAATGCAAATGTTTATTTATTAGTAGTCTAATAACTGATTATAATGGCAGCATTATGCAGGAACTGACATTCTATCAAAATACGAGAAGAAAGGACGGCTGCAGCTGAACTTAGTCTAAATTAGTTTTTACCTTACCTTATAAGGTAACAGTAACAAGGTAAGGTACATTACCTTTTCTTTCACTTAAGGCAGGCGTTTCCAAGCCTTTTTAATGAGGACCAGATTTGATAATGTAGTAGAGTATTTTTATAGTAAGATTTATATACATATGCACTGTTATATAATAATTTTATTCTCATTGTCACAATTATCATTTTAAATGGCATTGTAACCAAATCAAAACCTCACAGGAATGAGAAAAAGGGAGAAGACTGTTTATCCACTCGTCTCTGTGTTAGCATGCAGTTGATGAATTTGTATATTGGTCTGTCACAGCCGGGATGCAAACCCAGAGCTCTGGTATCACAGCCCAACTCCCTACCAGCTAAGCTAACAGAGACGATGCATGATGTGTATCCGTGATAGTATGTGGTGGGCTGGTCGGGAACAAGATGCCAGGGGTGATTTATTTTATCCTAGTCCATTCCGAGCCATAAATAACACGTTTTTAAAGCTTAAGGAAACATAAGCGAAGTTAAGCTATTAAAAGTCATTGACACCTACTAACAGTTTCCGACTATGAAGTGATTCTCTGGCCACTTATTCCACTCTGTTGAGGAACGCTGTTAACAAGCGACGACATGTAGGTTTACTCCTAAGTCCAAATGCTCGCCTCTACCTACAGCAGTTTAAACAACCAGTACGATAATTTTAATCAAATAATGATAACTAGACTCGTTATTTATTTATAGTCATATTCTTGCTTCTGCGTGCTGACCTGCGCTCAGTGATATCTTATATGAAATATATATATGTACAGTACATATAATTATAAAATATTACATATATGTACAGAGATGCAGCTGGTCAGGAAGCTCTCTATGGTGGCCCTGTAGAACACGGTGAGGATGGTAGGTGGTGTTGGTGGTCCAGGTGAGGACGTCTGAGATGTGAACTCCCAGGAACTTGTTGTTCTTTACCACCTCTACCGTGGAGCCGTGGATGGCGAGTGGGGTGTGGGTGGAGCAAGATCTCATGAAGTCAACAATCATCTCTTTTGTCTTGTCCACATTCAGCGACAGGTTTTTTGCGTTGCACCAGACAGCCAGCTGCTAAACCTCATCTCTGTATGCTGACTCGTCATTGTGGTTGATGAGTCCCACCACAGTTGTGCCGTCTGCAAACTTGATGATGTTGTTTGAGCTGTGTATGGCGTGGGTCAGCAGTGTGAACAGCAGTGGACTGAGAATGCAGCCCTAAGGGGCTCCTGTGCTTAGTCGGATGGTGCGGTGCTGGAGATGTTGTTGCTAATACGGACTGACTCTGACAGGAAATCCAGTATCCAGTTGCAGAGAGAGGCGCTCAGTCCCAACTCACTCAATGGGGCGGTAATCGTTCAGGCAGGATACAGATGATTTCTTTGATGGTGGTGGACTTGAAGCATGCTGGGACGATTATTTGGCTCAGTGATGTGTTGAAGATGTCCGTAAAAACATCGGCCAGCTGACCAGCGCAGTCTTTGAGCACACGACCTGGGATATTGTCTGGTCCAGCAGCTTTCCATGGGTTGACCTTGATGAAGGTTCTCCTCACATCAGCTGCAGGCAGAATGATGATCTGGTTGGTGGAGGGAGGTGTGGCTTTTGTCACAAGTTCGTTGTTCACCGCATCAAACCGAGCATAGAACTTGTTTAGCTCCTCTGGGAGTGTGGCATCCCCGTCACTGCTGCTTGGTGCAGGTTTGTACTGGGTGACAGCCTGAATGCCCTGCCAAGGGCTGCAAGAGTCTTTTGTGTTGTGGAAGTAGCTCTGAATCTTCGATGCGTGGTCTCTCTTTGCTGTGCGGATGGCGTGAGAGTGGTTGGCTCTGGCTGTTCTAAGAGCAGCTTTATTCCCTAAACGGCATTTCTCTCTCTCAGCCGTGCACGCACCTCTGCTGTGCTCTTGGAGACAGTGACATTCTCTATGCACTTCCTGATGTAGCAGGTCACAGATTCTGTAAACTCATCCAAATTCACATCTCCATCTTAGGTGGCGAAAAGGTCCAGGGGTGCTGAGGCAGCTCCACTCGGCCAAACTCTGATGTTTTTCCTGGCAGGTCTTGTGCATTTTAGTAGCGAGGTGTATGCAGGCAGCAGTATCACTGTAGCGCGGTCGGAGGAGCGAATGTGAGCGTGCGCACGCGCTGTGTATGCACCACGCACGTTGGTGTAAACTTTGTCCAAGCAGTTCTCTTCTCCCGTGGCAAAGTTCACATGCTGGTGGAATTTGGGCAAAACTGACTTGAGATGTGCATGGTTGAAGTTGCCGGCAACGATGAAAAATCCGCGCCAGGTTAGCGACTGTGTTAGGCAGCAGGTACACAGCTAAGACTAGCAACACGGAGAATTATCTCGGCAGGTAGAATGGGCGACACTTTATGATTAAAAGCTCCACTTGTGGTGAGCAGTGGCGACTCACCTCAGCAGATTTCGTGCATCCAGAGTCTGTTGATGTAAACACACAAACCGCTGCCAGCGGCTCTTACCGGACAAAGAGGCGTCTCTGTCTGCTCCTCTGCTGGTCAAGCACTGACCAGGACACCCTAATTGTTATTTGATACATTAAGTGGTGTAAAAATCGGCGGTCGGATGACCTACCTCTGGGGATCTTCTTTGCTCTTTTCTGAGCAGGGGCTGCAGTTATCCCTGCATGGATCCAACTGGGATACCCGGGTCTCCTGCATGTCTACTTTGGGGCCTAGAGAGTGGGGCTGCAGTTCCCCACACACTATAACACTATTAGACATTTACATGGGGGAACCTTATGAATACAAGCACACACAGGTGAACACACGTGCGTATAATCAGGTACTCACAGACACACACTCTCTTGCTCAGCTGCTGCCTCTAAATCTATCTTATAATATTAGTGCTAGGTGCTGTTCAATAACATTTAATATTTACTAATTATTGTGATTGATACAGATGTTGGTTGCTGTGGTTATTCTGCTGTTGTCGTCTTTTTTTTTCTTTCTCAGCAGGTATTGAAGCAGATTGTCTGTGTTTTGTCTCCCCCTCTCTCTTTATCCTCTTTTTTTTCTTTTTTATTTTTTGTTCTCTTTTCTTTTCCCCTGGTCCTGTCTGTGGCTATATCAAACCTATTTAAAAGAAAAATAAATATAAAAATAAATAAAAAAATAAATGAATGATGTGAACCGTGAATGATGACAGCACAGCTACATATACTGTACATGACATATGCATATGTCATCTGTGTCACTGACAGGCCAAAGAGAAAAAAAAAGTGTAAAAATGAAGAAAGCACATTGGAGAGCAGGTTAGATGGAAGTGCAGGACTAAAATTTCTTCAGGCTCATCATTTAATACTAAAGTTCCTATTTACAGCCTTCTCTTTTATAAGTCCTTCATAAGCCATACCATACCATAGTTAGCCACTGGCAGTTTCTAAACTGCAAAGATAAAATAAATAAATAGTTCAGGTATGTCACTTTTTCCTTCTTTTTCCCTTAGAAACAAATTTGACAAATCTGACATTTAATAAACCAAAATTCTGAATTATCCAATAGATCCACATGACAGACGTGATGAATATGGAGTAACTTTGTGGGAAATGGTTACAGCGACACGCAGCTGAAGAATCCTTGGTTTAAGACCAGCTGGGGACAGTTGTTCTCTCATGTTTGGAGAAAAATGCCTCAGTAATAATATTATCATTTAAAGGCAAAAATGCAAACAAATATCTTAAAAAAAAAGAAAATATGGTGGTCGTAAGTACAACATCAAAGTAGTTTTCATCCAACAGAAAATAGGCATTTACTTGCCAAACATATGGCTAAAAATAACCTTTACTGGCATTGTAAGTAATAAAAGACTAATGTAGGAGATCTGAGCATTATAATAAGGCTTCAATGCAAATTATGGCGTTTGATCATCTCTGGCAGTGTTTGCACAGCTGTGATCCAACCTGCAACCAAACTGACTCTATTACAAAGAAAGCCTTTTTAAACGTGTGGCAAGCCATCATTTCTGTCATATCACATAAAGCTCAGGTTTTGGATGCTGTCAGCTCGATTCCATTTGTATCATCTAGCATTGTGGTGAAATAAAAAGCCTAATGTGGATACAAAAGACCACCAGCACAAAGTGAAAGCATCGTCAGTTTCCAAGTGGTGGCATTCTACAACCACAAACAGGACAACTTATTTTATATTTTTTACTGTGACATGCATCTAAACACCTTACGATGAAGATGAAGTTAGCATGCATGTGGTTGTTGTGTGTCTGCATCAAGATGAATAATGACAGTATTGTTACATTTAAAAGCAAGGTGAAGAAAACCTGAAAACAGCAACTGGGAATGGTCAGACTTGAGAAATGGACATCCACTGAAGGTTGTGAGCTATGATGAACAACTGATATTTTTGGCAATAAAAGGTTTGCAGGCAAACTTTGCAGATTAGTATTCAGTGTGTCTATTGCTATTACAAGTGTGTTTAGTAGAAGCAGCTCAGGCTAATTTTGGTATTTGAGTGGGGATTTGATATCCAAATTAAACTCTATGTTTCCATGATGACAACCCTTGTCTTTATATATTCCAGTCAGAATGCAGCTACATCTTTTTGCAGACAGAGGAAATCTGTGCATATCATAACAGAAACAACAGAAAACATCTCTGGGTTGGCCCTCTGCTGGGGTAATAAGGTTCTATGAGGTCTTTGATATATGATGGGGCCTGATCATTAAATGCTTTGAATTTTAGGAGAAGGATTTTAAACTCTATTCTAGATGTAACAGGGAGCCAATGGAGAGAAGATAATGTAGGAGAAATGTGATCTCTCTTGTTAATTCCAGTCAGAACTCTGGCTGCAGCCTTCTGGATTAACTGGAGGCTTTTGAGTGAGTTATTGGGACATCCTACCAGTAATGAATTACAGTAGTCGAGCCTAGAAGTAACAAAAGTATGGACTAGTTTATCAACCTCACTTTGACACAGGATGCTCCTAATTTTAGAAATATTCCTCAGGTGAAAGAAGGCAGTTCTACATAATTCTTTTATATAATGGTTTAAGGAGATATCCTGGTTAAAGATGACTCCAAGATTCCTCACCGTGCTACTCGATACTATAGCTATTTCATCTAGGGAAGTAATATGATTAGATAAGATGTCTCTGTGGTTTTGAGGCCCAAATATAATAACCTCAGCCTTGTCTGAATTAAGGAGTAGAAAATTACAGGACATCCAGGCCTTTACTTCTTTTAAACAAGCTTGAAGTCTGATTTCATGGATAAATATAGTTGGGTGTCATCTGCATAACAATGAAAGTTTATGTGTTTCCTTATAGTATTGCCCAGTGGAGACATGTATAAGGTAAAGAGAATTAGTCCAAGCACTGAGTCGTGTGGAACTCCATAAATGACTTGTGTGTCTGGAGGACTTATCATTAATATGAACAAATTTGGATCTATCTGATAGATAAGATTCAAACCATCTTTAGTGAGAGATCTAAGATACCATTCTTCAGATTCACTGCTAAGGCAGTGCTGTTTGTCCTTTACTTACAGTAAAAGTCACAAATACAATCAGAGGTTTGCTTACATTGTGTATTTGTGACCTTGCACATCTGATTGAATAAACTACTTACAATGGCCTGCTCGGCTGGAAGATAAAATAGAACACCTGAGGATTTTTTTAATGCTTTCATTACGTGAAAATGGTATTTGTGATGATCTTTGATACTTTATGTGACTTAAATGACAAAGATTAGGTGTGCACTGTTTACCAGTATCACCATTTACAGTATTTTATCATGTTGTCTTGCTAATATTTGCAAATTAGCAGTAAATAATAAGTAAGCTAAAGCTGAGGCTGATAATAATGTGATTAGTTTTGCAAGTAATGGACCTATTTACTTATATCTAGGTACTTACTTAGGTCTTGAGTTATATTAATTTAATATAGTAATCCTGTTCTTTTTTTTTCTGCTTTTTCTGACCATGTGCAGTGAAATCCACCATCCAATGCAACATCAATCATTCTTGACCCCAAATCATTCTTTAATATGTTTTATTTTTACAGGTTTAAAGCTCATTTGAATACATTTTCCTCTTTCTTAACATCAAATCTTACTGACAACAAATAAAGCAATTCTTTGCACTTCCAAATCCATCTTTATTCTCCACAGAAGGAACAAGGAAAGGATGAGAAAGTCAAAACTGAACCTCAAAACTGAAACATGTATCTGAACATCCATCCATCCATTTTCTTTTATATAGAGACAATTCATGTATACCCACAGTCTCACCTATGGACAATATACAGTCAAAACACAATAACAACATAACACATAATACACATGTAAATCAAATGCATAACAGAACAGTGACCATTAATTTAATTTCACTTCAGGGTTTCAAGGCTGGAGAGGGGCTCCCATGTGTTTTTCCATGAAGTACCACTGGTTTGGTGTGGAGGAATTTGACTGGCCTGTAAGGATCCGTTACCTCAACCTGATGGAACACCTTTGGGATGAATTAGAGTAAGAGTGCAGGCCAGAGCCAGGCATTACCATAATGTTTCAGGGTGCTAGCCTTTACACACACATGAACTTTAATGACAGCCCATACTTAAAATGTACGCTTTGATATGGAGTTGGTCTAACCTTTGCAGCTATCACAACTTCAACTCTTCTAGGAAGGGTGACCACAAGGTTTAGAAGTGTAAATACAGGAGAGTATTTGTGAGGTCAGCCACTGATGTTGGATAAGAAGGCCTGGCTCATCTTCTCAGCTCATCCCAAAGGTTTTCTGCCGGGTTCATGTCAGGGCTCTATGCAGGCCAGACAAGTTCCTCCACACCGTATGTGTACATAGTGTACCGGTGTATATATTGTGTGTTTATTGTATATTCTATATTTTTTTATTTTTATTTAATTCTATTTTTTATTCAAATTTTTTGTACTCTTCTTTTATAGTCTTGTTGTATACCTTTTCTGTACTTTATGT
>JAUYWH010000011.1:1728237-1747402 GCA_034779795.1 Ctenopoma multispine | reverse complement strand
GTTAAAACCAAGCACACCATTGTTTTTCTTGTGACATTACCAATAAGTTAGATGTGTCACATGACCCTCTTCCTATTTACAAGGCTGTAGTATGCAACTCAGTTTTCAGTTAAAATTGACTTGCAATGAAAATTGTCTTGCATACAGGTGTTTAATAATGACAGTTATAAAATGAAATGGCTGCCTCAGCACAGTGCTCCTTAGTACTTTCTCATTTTTTTTTGTTCTTTTGATAATTCTTTCTCCTATTTCGTCATGTTAACCTAAGTTATTGCTGATGAACCTCAGGCATTCGACTTTGGATATTTTTCCCTTGGTCTGAACAGATGCTTTCTATTTTAGATTTTAGTTGGAGGCACAGCAGCACTCTCTAAACACCTCCTGACTCTATTGGCTTACAACCCCCCCCCACACACATATATCTGTTTTATCTGATAGGCCACTCACTATAGGTGACGAGGAAATCAGACTGCTCTTTCAAAGACAGAACCCTAGGAAGGCCCAGATGGAGCCTCACCCTCCTGCTTTAGAGTCTGCACAGACCAATTGGCTCTTGTCTTCTGTCAGATCTACAGGAGATCCCTAAAGCTGTGCAAAGTCCTGTCCTTCCTAAAACTCTGCACCATTATTCTACTCCCTAAGGTGTCTTCCACCACAGGCCTGTCGCTCTGACATCTGTCATCATGAAATCCTTTGAAAGACTAATGTTGGCTCGCCTGAAGGACACAGCAGAACCTGCTGGACCCACTGTAGTTGGCCTAGTGACTAAACAGTGAAGGATGCAGTCAACACTGCATTAATTCTTACAACATATTGACGTATGCCAAGGTCTTGTTTGTAGACTTTAGGTCTGCGTTCAACACTATCATCCCCAAAGGCCCTCTCCTCCAAGCTTCACCTCCTGAATGTTCCCCCGACACTTGTCAGTGGCTCCTCAGCTTTCTAACAGATAGGAAGCAACATGTGAGGCTTGTGGATTATGCACAGGCATACCACAGGGCTGTCTCCTCTCCCCACTACTGTTCTGCTCTTACACCAATGACTGTACTTCCAACTGTCAAACTGAAACTTAAATTTCTGAATTGTGAAGTTTGGAGATGACACAGCTTTCATTGGACTCATCCAAGACAGTGAGGAATCTGCTTATAGACAGGAGGTGAACAGGCTTGTGCACTGGTGCAGCAAAAACAACTTGGAGCTAAACATGCTCAAAACAGTGGGGATGATAGTAGACTTCAGAATATATCCATCCTGTACGGGAGATGACACGATTTTCACTGGATTCATCGAAGATGGTGACAAATCTGCTTCAATTCTACTCTGTCGTCATCTAATCCATCCTATGCTTATCTATTAGTTTGGTTTGGGGTAGACTCAAAACAAAAGCCAGACTGCAATGCACTGTTCTACCAAAAAGTATTGGAACTCCTCTACTTGCCACTAAGGAACTATACACAAAAAGACTCAACATTATTAAAGACCCTGCCCATTCAGGCTTCTTTCTTCCAAATCCTTCCCTCAGGTAGACGCTACAGAACCTTCCAAACAAGCATTACCAGACACAGGAACATCTTCTTCCTCTCCTTTGTCACCCTCATAAATAATTAATTTAAGCTTTGAGTTGCACTTTAACATTCCATTGTTTGTAGGACTCCCCCAAGGGTATTAACAAAGTATCAATTATTATTAATATATTTAAACACACAATCAGAATTTTTGATAATATAAACTGTATAATCTGTATAATTCTCTCACCTAATCTGTATGTTCATTATGTATATGAGTTCATCCACCTAATCTGTATTCTGAATATTTGCTGCATCAAATTTTTTGTGACATTACATTGTTGTTTTTGTTCTTACTATGTAAAGTTACTAGAAAAAACACCCCCAACTGAATACAAATTCATTGAAAGCACTTATGCATACATGGCCACTAAATCTGATTCAGATTTTGTATTTTATTTAGATTCCTTCAGTATTGGTTAGCGAGGAAAGGTAGAAAAAATAACTGCTATAATAGCTGTGTGGGCTCAAAAGTCTAGTTCCAAAGTACAAAAAGTTTGAAGGTAACAGTCTAGTTATACTGTGGAAGTATACCTCCTGTTTGTTTTCCTTAGTGTGCATCTTTATGGATAAGTAATTAATCCTGTTCAACATGCTTGGGACTTTTTTTTCTGTTTATATCTGCTGCTAATGAGTGTAATACTGAGCTGGCCTAATTGCTAATCAAGACTATGTCATGTCCAATAACTTCCTACACTCGTTGTTAAGACAGTGATAGTGAGTGTACTTACAGGTTTGATGTTAGGTTTGTGTACACTACAAGTCAAAAGTTTGGACACACATAGGAATGACCATGTTTTTCATGAAAAGATACGTCTTCACTTGTGTTACCATCATTGCACATGGTTTTCTAATGATCAGTTCTCCTTTTAAATTAATACATGTCTACACATTCATTCTGATCAACTTGATGTTATGAAATCTACTTTTCTATGTGTGTCCAAACTTTTGACTGGTAGTGTACATTGTTTCCCGAATACATATTACTAAACTTAATTAGGAGGTACAGAGTTTCTTTATGTAAACATAATCACCTCAAACACTGCCTCGCTCATCCCCCTCAATAAAACTTGTGAATGAGCAATAAACGGGTAAGAAGAATAACAAAGTTAGATGCTGAGGATTGCATTGGATACAGAATGGATATAGATTTTATTGTAGTTTTTAATATATGCTAATATGTTTAATATGTAATATGACAAAGTAAAGAGTGACTTTAGACATTATTTGTTATTATTATTATTTTTTGTATAAACCAAACCCATAATAATTTCCGAACCTTGACCAAAATATACACTGCTCAAAAAAATAAAGGGAACACTTAAACAACACAATGAAACTCCAAGTCAATCACACTTCTGTGAAATCAAACTGTCCACTTAGGAAGCAACACTGATTCACAATCAATTTCACATGCTGTTGTGCAAATGGCATAGACAACATTAAGTTCTAATATATAACTTATATAAATTATAGGCAATTAGCAAGACATCCCCAAAAAAGGAGTGGTTCTGCAGGTGGTGACCACTCTTCTCAGTTTCTATGTTTTCTGGCTGATGTTTTGGTCACTTTTGAATGCTGGCGGTGCTTTCACTCTAGTGGTAGCATGAGACGGAGTCTACAACCCACACAAGTGGCTCAGGTAGTGCAGCTCATCCAGGATGGCACATCAATGCGAGCTGTGGCAAGAAGGTTTGCTGTGTGTGTCAGCGTAGTTTCCAGAGCATGGAGATGCTACAAGGAGACAGGCCAGTACATTGGGAGACGTGGCGGAGGCCGTAGGAGGGCAACAACCCAAAAGCAGGACCGCTACATCCGCCTTTGTGCAAGGAGGAACAGGAGGAGCACTGCCAGAGCCCTGCAAAATGTCCTCCAGCAGGTCACAAATGTGCATGTGTCTGCTCAAACGGTAAGAAACAGACTCCGTGAGGATGGTATGAGGGCCCGACGTCCACAGGTGGGGGTTGTGCTTACAGCCCAACACCGTGCAGGACGTTTGGCAATTGCCAGAGAACACCAAGATTGGCAAATTCACCACTGGCGCCCTGTGCTCTTCACAGATGAAAGCAGGTTCACACTCAGCACATGTGACAGTTGTGACAGAGTCTGGAGACGCCGTGGAGAACGTTCTGTGGCCTGCAAACTCCTCATGCATGACCGGTTTGGCAGTGGGTCAGTAGTGGTGTGGGGTGGCATTTCTTTGGTGGGCCGCAGAGCCCTCCATGTGGTCACCAGAGGTAGCCTGACTGGCATTAGGTACTGAGATGAGATCCTCAGACCCCTTGTGAGACCATATGCTGGTGCGGTTGGCCCTTGGTTTCTCCTAATGCAAGACAATGTTAGACCTGTGGCTGGAGTGTGTCAGCAGTTCCTGCAAGATGTAGGCATTGATGCTATGGACTGGCCAGCCCGATCCCCAGACCTTAATCCAATTGAGCACATCTGGGACATCGTGTCTCGCTCCTTCCACCAACGCCACGTTGCACCACAGACTGTCCAGGAGTCGGCTGATGCTTTAGTCAAGGTCTGGGAGGAGATCCCTCGGGAGACCATCCGCCACCTAATCAGGAGCATGCCCAGGCTGTAGTGTGTTTTTCCACTTTAATTTTGAGTGTGATTTCAAATCCAGACCTCCATGGGTTGATACATTTGATTTCCATTGATAATTTTTGTGTGATTTTGTTGTCAGCACATATAACTATGTAAAGAACGAAGTATTTAATGAGAATATTTCATTCATTCAGATCTAGGATGTCTTATTTTTGTGTTCCCTTTATTTTTTGTGCAGTGTTATGTATTTACAGTTCTGAAACTGTCTGCATAGGAAACTGCTCAGGCACTGAAAGTGCTGCATCCTTCACAAGGCATTCTGACATTTTTTCCCCATTTCTTTACATTCTTGTCTGTCCACCGACTTGAACTCCTGCTGTTTCTTTTTCCAGCCTATTTATGTGACCATACTCATATGTTTCTATACTTTCACCTCCCACTGTCTGCATTCTGAAATGTCATCAATGTGAGTCTAAAGCATATACATTGAGCTAGAAATGGCATTAAAGCATCTTGAAAATAGTTCAGCAATGTTAGTTCAAGAAACAAGGAATATACAGTACTTACACTGTCAGATGCTATCACACTCAGAGTGACAAATGACAATAACATGCTGGCGTTCAGCAGAGGTAACATCAACCATTTATCATGTCACGTCAGCATTTCAGTATGTTAGAGTTGCAAATGAGAAAGTCAATGTACAACTCATAATGATGGGATTAAGTAATCAGTTGTTATGAATGTATGTCATCATAACAGAAATCATAACTAGAACCCTGCTTTCACAGTAGTTCAAAATAAAGGTGTATGTTTAGGGTTAATAAAGTATTAAAATGCAGGCAACACTGATGGTGTGAAATCCAGTTGTATTTAAAGAGCCAAGACGTGTGCATCATCTGACTAATGCTGGAGACTGTAGCAGGAGGCCATAGTATTATCCTGTCATTCCCAGTGCTTAACAGTGACATTTCCTGTGCCGGCAATTCCCGCTGTTAATTCCAAGGTAGCATCTCTGCACAGTGGGAGTAGGTATGACGTATCAGAGCTCAACATCCACTGACTCTAAAAGATAACTTGATTATTAGTCAGTAAACAGTGAAGTTGGTGGAGTTCATATAAATGACCACATAAAAAAGAGAGAGAAACAGAAAGAAGAATGTGGAATTGCCACTTTCCTTTCTCATTTTCATTCTGTCATTTCTCCTATTGTGTTGAGAGCTCTTTTCTAACCAGGGGAATTCATTTGACCGAGATGTTCCACCAACCTATTTTCAGTTGGGAAATAAGCAGTTGGTCTCCTGTGCATTTTCTTTGTTTTAGTGTTGTGAAATAGGTACGGTAGCTGTGGCTGTTCACCACTGTAAGGTTTTACTGCTACTACCTTTTGTGATAATGATGAAAGGTTTAAAATAACTGTCACTATAATTAAAGTAGATTTATTTTCACAAATATGGTTATTATATCTGCCTATTATCTGTTTATTATGGTTATTATTATCTGCTGCTATTGGTGTGCTGGTCTTGCACAGCTGTTCATGCACTTCATATTCTTGTACATTTTTTTTGTACTACTGACTATTGCACATTGTCCATAGGTTTATTTTCTAAGTGCTAATGTTATTTGTCTTATATCTGTACTACTCTTATATTTTATACTGTACTACAAAGATGAAAGAGAAACAGCATTTTGATTCTCCTGTGGTTTAATAGCCACAACAAGCTAAATCAAGTGTTTAAATTCATATATAAATTGGGACAACCGTGGTACAGTTGGTAGGGCAGTCGGCAGTAGTCTACAAACCCAAGGATTGGTGGTTTGACTCCTAGTTCCCCCCGACTCCTGATTATTATCATTATATTACATTATTTTCAGATAGCAGCATTACCTGCTCTTGGTCCTCAGAAACAAATTTTCTTTGTGGGTCCATGTAGTGCATACTGACTTGGCAATCTAGAGAAGGAGATGGGACATCACTTGGTTTGGGCTGTGTGATATGAGGAATTTCAGCAAGGTGGATTTGGATGACAACAAAGAGAATCTGAATTCCCATCAAGTTTTGTGTCTGTAACTGTAACCTGGGCAGCAGGTCTGTGTCAGAGTCCACCAGCGCCTGCATTTCCTTAGACAACTCCGGCTGTTGCCTGCAAAAATATTATGTTTACAGTGCAATGGTCGAATCTATTCTTAGGTACGGTTTCACTTGCTGGTTTGGAAACCTTACAGTAAAAGCTAAATCTTAGATCTATAATCTGGTGAAGACAGCAAGTAAGATCATGGGCACTCCTGCCCCATTTACTCCACATGCTCTGTTTAAGCAGGCTACTATGTGTCGATATGACACATACACTACCAGTCACAAGTTTGGACACATAGGAATGACCATGTTTTTCATGAAAAGATACATGTCTTCAGTTGTGTTACCATCATTGCACACGGTTTTCTAATGATCAGTTATCCTTTTAAATGAATACATTTGCATTAGCAAACATAACATGCTATTGAAGACAGTACTAATGTTTGCAGAGTTTAGGCTTCTGTATGTTTATGTAAATATTCATTTAAAAAAACAATTGTTTTTAGCTACAATATTCATTTACAATATGAACAATGTCTACACATTCATTCTGATCAATTTGATGTTTTCTTTCACAAACATACTCATTTCCAAACTTTTGACTGGTAGTGTAGATTGTTTTTCAAATACATATTACTGAGGTCAGGGGGGAGGTTCCTTTATGTAAACATATTTGCCTCAAACACCCCCTCGCTTACCCCCCTCTCAATAAAACTTGAACGTGAATGAGCGATAAACGGGGAAGAAAAATAACAAACTTAGATGTTGATGATTGCACTGTATGCATGCACTTTGGATATAGAATAGATTAAGATTTTATTGTAGTTTTTAATATGTTTTTAGCTTACATGCATGTATGTTTGTATGTATGTATTACAGTTTTATGTATTGCATTGTAATGCTTTTGTTGATTGTGTTGCAGGTATGATATTTACATACATTTGGAAAATACAACTAGGTTAATGAAGTTCATATCTGTAACTCCAAATAATTGTGGATGGGCCCCCGGACATGTAAAAGGTCTTTGTGGCTGTTTTAATCATTTTGCATCTCTAGCACTCATTTTGGAATGCTGTGGAATGTCTTTGTGGTTTTTTGTGGTGTTTTTTTATCTCTTTGTGGACAGTTTCTGTCTTTCCTTCTGTTTGTAGTTTTTTATGCCTGTTTTTTGCATTCACCCACATCTCTGAGTTCACACACACCTTTTACACTTTGGTGACCACCTGTGAAGGAGATGGCTGAGAGCTGCTGGTATGAGCAGCGCAGACCAAAAGCCTTTTAAATGATTGATGAGGTGCCATGCTGTGAGGGACAGAGCGGTAAACTAGCACTCCTCAGGCTTTCTGAAAGGCCATAGAAAGGTACAAAAACATAAAAATGTTGTGGCTTGCAACTTGATATTTTATTTTTAAGCTAAAAAGCAAATGTCATGAAGTAATCATGGGTCTCAACAGAAATTGACTAAACCTAATAAGATGAGAGGAAATATTAGGGGAAACAAAGAACCATATTAGGTACAGCAGCATATTATGTGTAATAAAAAGAACCAGGATGGTAGTGCTTTTCAATTTATAAATGATTATTTTTCCATGCGCTTGAATGAGTTTTCTATCTTAGATTACAGCCACAGTCTAGACCATATCAGATTACCTCTTTTCTACACTTTCATTTTCAAAGTGAGCCATCCAGTGTCTCTACACACACACACACACACACACACACACACAGACACAAACTGGTCCTCACAATGCATAGCCATACATGTACAAACACAAACACACTGTCTGCAGCCTCTCTCTGAACTAAAATTAATTGATGCAGCCTTTAGCATCTTAATGTATGTTCCTCTCACATTTGGAATTTCACACCTTACATGTTCACAACAGCATACTGCCAGGTCTGTCCTTTTAACAAAGCCAGGCTTTCTAAGGAACACATGTTTGCTGCCAAGTGGCTACAGACCAGTAAATAAAACATGGATCTCACTGAAGCGCCTTCTGTCTCCTGCTGCATGTAGTCCAGTGCAGCCAAATGTGAAAGAAGCCATAATGGTAGTGCAATACACAACTTGGACAACTTCAAATAAATGTATAGACAGATCTTTAACACGTCTGCTCTGTGAAAATGTGTGCCTTGCTTTTTTATACTTACATCATACTAAAGAGTGTTAAAAGTATAAGGATGTATATATAATGTGTATGTTAGTATTTTACATTTCATTTTTTATTTCACTGGAAAAGTACAAAATGGTCTGTGCATTACTGCATCTAATTAATGTCAATGGGTTTCACACCATTAGAAAACATAACACCTTTTATTCAAATGTATAAGCTGATGTAATCTGCTTACTGTAGAAGAGACCAGGTGGGATGGGAACACAGAATCGTATGCAAACACAAAGTGGGAGGGCCCCGACTTCACATCTGCAGCCACTGAGAGATCATGCAACGTTGCCTGCTTTAGAAAAAACTTATATATCCACAAAGATGACCAGGGATGAATAATAATTTGCATTCACACTTTGAGATAAACAATATAACTATGCTGACTGAAACAGACAGGAAACATTTCTTTCAATCAATTGCTCATTAGAGCAATGGTGTACAAAAGACATTTTCCTCAGCTGCTTCAAAGACCTAGATTCTTATCAGGGGTCAACCAAAATGGATCTCCAACTTCTGTGGATAAGAAACTTCTTGTGTAAACAGTACATTTAGCCTTTTTGACCACTGGAGCTTTGAGCATGGACTTACAGTGCCACCAAAAGGACTCTTACTAAGAGACGTGGGTCTCTTTTAATTTTGATTTTACATATTCTATAACATCAGCTAAATATAAGCTGTGAGTAACCTCAATCATCATATATATATATATATATATGTGTGTGTGTGTGTGTGTATATATATATATAATTATGCAATCCCCATTACTAATCAGGTAAGATTAGTAATGTCAGCCATTACTAATCAGGTAAGATTAGTAATGAGATGTATCATATAATTGTATGTCTTTTAGTTCATCAGTTTATCATGTGGAGAGAGTCCAAAAACTGTTCTTGAATTCAATAGTTGAAAGGTCACATAAACAGAATTTCATGTGTTCCACACTTGGTATGGTAGTTTAAGTTGTGGTTTGTGGTAAGAACTGTCCCTACAATTAATATTCATTAACTCCAGTTAAGGTATTTGCATATTCAGTTTCTGAGACAAAGAGAGTGGGCGTTTTATTTTATTTTATTTAATTTTTTGGACAAAGCACCAAAGATCTGCCTCTGCCTAAGTTTTAAAAAGTTCTTAAAAGGTCAGGAAAAGTAGGGTAGTCTTCAGGATCTTTCCAGGATCTTCAAATTCAAATAAGCTTCCTTAGCTTATTTTAATAAAATTTTTTCTTAACAGTTCTTTTTGTCAAGTTACAGTAAGTCAGCTGATAGTCACGTCGTAAAGTCACTACACCATGATCATAAATGAAGTGTCTGCTGTGACTACCCACAGTAGTACAAGATAACAGCCGACTTGCCTCACTGATACAACAAACTCACTGCCTCCAAAGGAAGACAGAGGGGGCCGACCTCTGCCTGGTGGCCTGATGACGCTTGCTAGTGTGGAGTGTGGAGTGTGGCTAGCTGAGCCTAGTCATGGGCTCGAACATCTTCTGCTAAAATTAATTCTAAAATCCTCTACTGCGGCAGTTATGTAGTGCAAGTCTTGGGAGTCTACTTGGGAAGAGGAGTGAGCTCATTAAGAAGATGAGTGGGGTCCTTGCCTTGTGGAGTATTTGTGAACTTCTCAAAGGGAGAGGGATTGTTGCAAACTGCTTGGTGCTAACAAAGCTAAATCACACATATGCATACACATGGTATACTGTTTACTACTGCCAGAGCTCAATGACATAATTACCAGTTTTGTATAGAGAACCAAGGAGAACTGCACCTGATGGACATCAAATAAAAAATAAATGCAATATAAATTAAAAACGAAACTTTCAATGCAAAAACACAAGACAAGTCTGGATGAACACATTTTCATATGTACTCGACATACTTGGACTAGCAATGCATACAGTCTTTGTTGCACATCAAACAAACAATCTCTAAACCTCATTCCATCTTTTTTATTAGGATCCATATGCAGAGTAAAAACCACGTTTTGCAGCAAACACTTTTCCATAATCCCTGGTTCATTCATAATGGCAGACCATTTGCCAGTGGCCCTTTTGAGAAAGCCAAACTGCAGAGTGTGGGGGATGTCACAGACTCCAAAAGAAGAGTTGATCTACAGTGAGTGGAGCAGGCACTAAAGGCCCAGGGAGTAATCTTCAACAGTAGTGTGGTCTCCTCCCTCTGTGCCAAAATAGATTATGCACTCCCACACAACTGGAGACAGCCCAGCCACCATTTTTGTGCCATTGTGCAAGAGAGCAGTTGCCATTTTTGGCACGTGGTGTCAAAGGGAGGGCAATTTCAACACCTGTATTTCTCTAACGCCTGTCTGTGGGGGCACTTTTAAAGAGATATTTTTGTTCTATGAGAGGGTTGGGACAAACGAACAGTATGTTGTCAAATATGTGCACATTATAGGCTGTATATTGACTGAAGCCAGTTTTCAAAAATGAAAAAATGATCTGTTGTAAACAAACCTGCGACACACAGAAAATCTGTGACTGCAAGTACATGTAAATGACAGTGTAATACAGTATATAATACACTTCATTATTAGCAGTTGTTAGCACTGTCGCCCCACAGCAAGAAGGACCCATGTTCGAGTTTTCTCCAGGTACGCTGGCTTCCACCCACCATCCAAAGACATGCATGTTATGTTAACTGGTGACTTTAAATTGCCTATAGGTGTGAATGTTTGTCTTTATATATCAGCCATATGATAGACTCCTGACCTGTTCAGGTGTATGCCGCCTCTCAACCAATGACAGCTGCAGTGGCGGACTGCAGGGCCAGTAAAGCTTTCTCTGCTGGCCTAGAGATAGTCAGAACCTGAAAATATATCTTTACGATTTAATATACATTTATATTAATGCTGAGTGTATTTCTAACAAATGTCCCATCAATCTGTTGTAATTTCACATATAACTTTTATCCAGTCAGATAGGAAAGGAGAACAACAATCATAATTATCCATCCACCCATCCATTTATGAGACTTATGTTATTATCATGTTTTTTTTTTGTTCTTATATATTTTGTGCTTTGTGTATTAGTATTCTGTTGGTTCTGATTCTGGTTGTGGTTTCTTGCCCTTGTGCTGTCGTAAGCTCAGGCCTTTAATTTTCTGAGTAAAGGCTTTGTCAATGGGGACAGTTTTGTGGATTTTCATGTTTTAACAAATCAGATTTTACATTTCCCGTATTGGGCGTGATCTTTGAGCCGTCAGAGCCTTCTAGCTGGCCTGACTGCTGACATCACAAGTTTTCTTTGTGACCAGAGACCAGTTCGCTAACTGACGTTAAGCTAACTGAACCTAGCTAGTACGTAATGTGAACAGAGTTTTACTTAAACTTAACAAGAGGACGCGCTTTGTTTTCAAATGATGAGCAGTTTTGGTAAGTTTAATGTATGTTTATTGTATGTATGTTTGAATTGATTCCTGAGTGTATTATTTGCAATTATGATAATTTTGTTTGCTTTTTGGGTATCAGTAAATGTGACTGGTTGTTGATGGGACGTCTATTTGTGATGGAGCATCCTGTTACACTGGATAATAGCGGTATATTGTAGATATTATGTATCATACTTATGTCTCTGCAGTAAATGTATTGTTAACTCTCATAGGTGTTGAATCTTGTGTTAAATCACCTTTTCCACTTGATAAAAGTTACTGTCGCTGTAAATATGGAGTAGTTAAGTCAAATAACGAAATAACCTGTAGTCCTACTGTCATGCTGAGGTTATGTTAAGGCCATTTCATTTATGGAGGACAGCATTTAAGGCCTTGGTTGAAAATGCACAGCCCGCCACTGGACAGCTGGGACAGGCCCCAGCACTTATGCGTGCAATCACCTGGAAAGCTGGCTTCTGTGCGAAATCAGGTTCTCACTTCAAAAAGAATTGAGCATCTCCAGCAAGTCAGGCTCTTCATTAACAGAAATATCCCTAGTTACTTGCAAATCTTTGCAGATAAAATACAGACTGAGCAGAAACCGTGCACTGGCTCCATTCTTGGTCACTGTTGATTGTTCTGTCACATACTGCCTATTGAAACAGCCCGCAGAAGAGCGTCTAGATGCCGAGTGAGACAGGCCAGAAATTGTGAATTGATAACTTTAATTAAAAGGAAGCAGGCTAAATCGCAAAACTCCAAGTAGCGATAAACGGGAGGCAATATCATAAGACAGGAAGAGGTCTGAATGCGGCTGGCAGGCAATTTACTGGAAACCAAAGTTCAAGGGAACAAGTTAAAAGAACAAAAGAAAATACTAGAAGGGTCCAAATCCAAAACATTAGTTGTTGAACAAAGGAAGAAAGAAAGTGTTTTATATTGGCTCATAATCCTCACAATTCAGTGTCGATGATGATGATGATCATGATGTGGAGAATAGCTCTGAGAGTGGATCTTGAGGATCTTGAAATGTCATCATAAATGAATCATACAGTGACTATGATCTTATTTTCCAATAAGTTTGATTTTTTTTTTTTTAGAAATCCTGCAGTGTAATAAGCAGTCGAACATACAGCAGACACACACACAATCATTTTCAGTGTTAACCCTGAAAGAATGTCTGAATTGAGTCATGAGATTGCATTTTAAATATGAAACTACAATACAACCACAAATTGGCTGCTGACAAGCTGATCTAGGAGCAAACAAGATCCAATTTGCAGCAATGACAACAAAAACCTCAAACATTCAAACATCTGCACGTAGTTTCCACAGGAAAAGTCTTCCTAGTGATGCTGCTTCAAGTCCTTTTAGCTGACGGCATTCACGAGCAAATGCAGCCGATCTGACAAGTGTCACGTGTTGACAGGCTTAAGGATTGATACGGTGCGGTGGAGGGAAGTGCTCGTTGTGCTGTAGAGTAGTTCCTATGTCAGTCTGATGAAGACTGTGTGTTTACACATTAAGATTCACACTGAGTACCAACCTGCTACTCAGACTGTCTCCCTGTCTCTGCCTTCAGTCACCGCTGCTGTCACTCGTCCTCTTCTCCGCCTTTGTCATTTTGTTTTCCTTTTAGTCTTGCTGTTCATCTTCCCTCTCCTGTACTTCCTCCTTCATCCACTCGCTCCCTCTCTCCCTCGCCTTACACTGCTCTTCCTCTCTTGCTCTGTGTTTTCCGTCAGAGTGATACAGGCGCTCAGCATTTCGACCCCACTCATCACAGTGACAGCCACAACTGCCTGACAAGAGAAAACAAATTCCACAGCAAGAGCCGGATATTAATGGGCTGAGCTGTTTTTTTTTCTCGCCATCTTTTTTCTCCCTTTTCCCCCCCTGGAGTTGATGCTCATGCACAAGCATCCACAAGACTGTTGAGCAAGTGACAGTCATTGAGTTACAACACTCCATAAACAATCCACATAAGATATGTGAAATCCTAAGTAAAACAAATACATACATAATTAAGTGGTTAGCACGGTCGCCTCACAGCTAGAAGGACCAGGGTTCGATTCCAGGGGTCGGCCGGGTGCCTTTCTGTGTGGAGTTTGCATGTCCTCCCCGTGTCTGCGTGGGTTTCCTCCCACCGTCCAAAGACATGCATGTCAGGTTGATTGGGCCTTCCGAAATTGTCCGTAGGTGTGTATGTGATCGCATGCGATCTGTCCGGGCTGTACCCCGCCTCTCGCCCGAAGACAGCTGAAAAAAAAAAAAGGTCACATCAGCAAATTATTATTAAATTAATTAATTTTTTCCAGTATTACAATTATCACTATCTCAATGGTAGACATTGTTAACACACTTTGTGTTTCACATTCACATTTGTATATGAGACTACTGACATTACCTGCTGGTATTTTATTTTATAAGTTCGGACTTGCATATACTGTAGCTGTTTATAGAAGAACACACTCTTACATGAAAATGGATAGTTGTGAGGTGTAATGTTGATGGTGTAATGCATTGTGTAATATTGAAATATTGATTTTTTTGAGGGGTGTGGTCGTTTGTTTTGCTCCTGAGGCCTGTGGCTCTTTATATCAATACAGTAAACATTTGCATATAATTGGTTAGCTTAGCTGAACTAAAGCATCAGGGAAAGTGTTAGGGTTAAAAAAAGAGTAAGACAGCAGAGAGTAAATTAATGTTGAGAGGGACACCTTTGATTAACTGAGGAAAGAGCAGGGGCATGAGTCTCCAGTGTCACTCACTCTGCACATCACTGCATGTAATGCAAGCTAGGCAGCCAGCCCTGTCTCAGAATTTTGTTTCTATACAACTGCATTACATTTTTGAGTGGTGCAGTGGACGATCTGCAGTTTGTCAGTCCTGCAGGTTATACACCTTCCATCCACACCAACCACCTGCTGCCAACATTGATTGATTGATTGATGCATTCATAATTGTAGCGTCTGCTACAAAAACATAATCACAGTTGCAGTTAAGTTGAATGTTAACAAAACATACAGTTGAATGATTTTTTGGACACAAGGTTGAGGGTTTCACAAAGAATTACAGTAAAATGTCTTTATTACAACAGCAGGTTGTGCTCTCTCCAGTCTCTAGAGCAGAAAAGATGAGTTCAGGCAAAGTAAATTATTTTCATGAATACTTTTAGCTGGGTCTCTTTGACTTCAGGTTAGCAAAACGGTCAATGGTTATTTAAGATCAAAACTACAGAGAGAATCTTTCTATTGACAAAGAATGCTAACAGATTGAGTCTGTCCTGACCCATGTTGGGTTGTATATATTAAACTCTACTGAAAAGTCAGTCAGAGATGCAGCAGACAAACTTGACTGTACTGAATAAGCAAAAATCAAAGAGACATTAAACTGAAAACATTCAAAATGTCTTTGTTTTGGATGAAAATAGAGAGTTAAAAAAGGCTATGAAAACACAAAGAAAAAAGCAAGATGAGAGTTGGAAGACTGGAGAGAGGAAAGATGGATACAACAACAGTTGAGAAAGGAAGTAAAAAACAGTTAAACACAAGACAAGGTCTGGAGGTAAACAGGAACATTTAGGTGGAAGAAATGGAGAGACGAATGTAGCCAACAGCACAAATATGTGAAGAGAGAAGTAAAATCAACAGCAGACGATATGAAATATAAGAAACAAACAAAAAATATATATACAAATAAGAAATGGAAGTAACCTTAAGAAATATAAGACGTATATACGTATTATAATATAAGAAAGAAGGGATACCAAGAGGAAGACAGAAGTAACGAAAAAAGTTCGAAAACATTAATGTATATTAGTCTGTAGTTATTACGGCGCTGACTAAGCACTGATGTGATCATGTAAAACAGCTTCACCAAAATCACTCCTGAGCCGGTTTCTTCAAAAGGAAGAACCACTATTATTAGTATTTCTCTGTCCCTGTCGGCGACCTGACAGATACAGTAAAAATCATTTGAAAGGGTAAAAATAGTTATTTGTATTGTACCGTGCCGCGGGCAAGGATAAATAATTAGTAAATGCAGGAATCAGAACAGAAAATGTTTTGAGAAATTAACATAGCAATTGAAGGCAAACAATGACAATTACTGGTGATGGGGTGATTGGGTGGTGGGGTAACACGGTGGTGCAGTGGTTAGCACTCACCGCAAGAAGGACTCAGGTTCAAATCCACAGGTAGGCCAGGTGCCTTTCTTTGTGGAGTTTTCATTTGCATCTGTCTCTGCCCTGTGATAGATTGATGATCTGTCCAGTTTGTATGCTGCTGGTGTATGACAGCTGGGATTGGCTCCAGCACTTCCATGACCCTTGAGAGGACAACGGTTGGGATAATGTATAACTGGGGGGGATTATGTCCACTTGGCCCCTGTGGAGATTATGTGCTTGATCAGGTGAAGTGTGCTCTGTGTGCAGACAATGGTAAACATTTGGGGGGAGAGTGGCTTGGCCGTAGGGCATCACAGGACAGGCAGTCAGTGGGAGAAACACTGCCAGTTTGCTGCAGTACTGAGAGAAGTCAGCACAACAAAGGCAGCATGTGATGGCAACTGGGAAGTGTATTTACCCTGGTGATAGGTATGATTTGTCTGCACAACACCCTTTGCATGGCAAGGAGCAAGGACGAACAAAGTTTGTCCGACAGAGCCAGAAGGCCAAAAGATGAATCTGGATCCACCCTGCGGGACTGTACAGCAGCAGTGTGATGTCACAGCCTGTCTACTTAAGAACTAGTGGGTAGAGATGTTTAAACATTGGCAACAGTAGACAATCCCAAGAAATGCTTTATTTGTTATGTTGTTTTTGTTCACTTTCCAGACCTCAAATAGTGGACTTCAAAAGCTGCGTATAGCTAATGTCAAGTAAAACATTATTAACCTAGTGACTGGTCCAGGAAGTTAATAGCACAGAGCCACTGTATTTTATACGGGGGCTGTCATACTCAATGGAAACCTCCACACTCCCTCTCTGTGAGATCCTGGATTTTTTTTTCCATAGTTATGATATACCTAGAGCACTCCAAAACATCTTCAAAGGCCATTGTGGATACACAACTCAAAAAATAAAGGGAACACTTAAACAACACAATGTAACTCCAAGTCAATCACACTTCAAAATCAGACGGAAATCAAACTGTCCACTTAGGAAGCAACACTGATTGACTATCAATTTCACATGCAGTTGTGCAAATGGAAAAAACAACATTAAGGAAATTATAGGCAATTAGCAAGTTCTGCAGGTGGTGACAACAGACCACTTCTCAGTTCCTATGCTTTCTGGCTGATGCTTTGGTTACTTTTGAACGCTGGCGCTGCTTTCACTCTAGTGGTAGCATGAGACGGAGTCTACAACCCACACAAGGGGCTCAGGTAGTGCAGCTCATCCAGAATGGCACATCAATGTGAGCTGTGGCAAGAAGGTTTGCTGTGTCTGTCAGTGTAGTGTCCAGAGCATGGAGGCGCTACCAGGAGACAGGCCAGTACATTGGGAGACGTGGAGGAGATAGACACAGATGAAAGCAGGTTCACACTGAGCACATGTGACAGACGTGACAGAGTCTGGAGACACCATGGAGAACTTTCTGCTGCCTGCGACATGGTGGGCCGCAGAGCCCTCCATGTGCTCGCCAGAGGTAGCCTGGCTTCCCTTAGGTACTAAGATGAGATCCTCAGATAATTTTTGTGTGATTTTGTTGTCAGCACATTTAACTATGTAAAGAACAAAGTATTTAATGAGAATATTTCATTCATTCAGATCTAGGATGTCTTATTTTTGTTTTCCCTTTATTTTTTTGAGCAGTGTATATTAATTATCCTGAAAGGAATACCTGCAGACAGTACTCAAGGAATGAAACTTTGCTTTCTAGATGATATCTTAATTTAAAGTCAACTACAATACATATCAATCAAAAACAACATTAATACATTAATGTAAAGAATGACCTATCGTCAAGTATAGGAATCTATCAAGGCATATGTTTCTGCTTCCACACCATGTCTGCTTGAGATGCTAAATTCTGTGGCTCATTTGCTGCTTCTGCAGCTGCTATCTATATATCTCAGACCCCAACAGATCCTTCTGTGGGCACCTGTTCTTTATGGATCTCCACAGAGGGATTGTATTGATCCCAGCCTGCTCATGCTTTGGCTGATTTTAAAAATACCTGCTCACAGGGATTGTCTGAGATTGAGACAGATGACAAAATAAAAATCCACATTTACATTTCTTCTCTGTCAAACCTGTCATACCTTTCTGTGGAGCTGTCTGACGTAAACACATGGGATTTGTGTCTCTTTTTATGCTACACTGTTATTGTTAGTTTAAGTGTTTCAAACTCAACACCAACATTTCTCCAATATGCCTTTTTGAGCAAATGACAATTTTAGCATACCATCACACATATATTATGATATGTTTGTTAGTAGCTCATTAATCCATGTAGCTAAATGTAAATATTCTCAACTTCACTCAACCTTCATTACACAGTGACTGGCTAATGCACATGTTTATCATTTAATACATCAATTTAGTGTTATGAAAGCTGTGACAGTGAACTAAAAAAGGTAAAGCTAGACCATGCAGCTAAACAATGAGTTGAACTTAAATAAATATGTATAAATATAATTATATTTATAATTTATTTATAATCTGATAATCCCACTACATTATACACAGGACTGATTATGACTGGAATGACTTCAACATTATTAGGAATGTCCGATATTATCGGCCTATCGATATTATTGGCCGATATTGGCAATAAAATGTAATATTGTAAAACATCGGTATCGGTTTTTACTCTTTTAATGACACAACTTTTACATACCATGCACATATTATGCATAAAACTCTTCAGCTAATTCTCCTCTCTCTCAAAATGAACCTCAAAATATGACAAATCCAAGGTATAGGTTTTGAGATATTTTTGTTTGTTTGGCACACCTTGCAATAATGTTTAAAGTTTAAGTATCATGAATACTTAAACTAGAAGATAGGAGATGATGTTAGTTACCTAAAATGATTTAGTTTTTCTTTTTTTAAAAGCGGGGACACCCCATATATTAGAACCAGTTTATATCAAAAATCAAGAGTTAGATAATATAGGTATATCGTATATTGGTAAAAAAATCAATATTGAACAACCCTAATTTTTATTATTTTTATTACCTATTTTTGTCCTGTAAATTGAGCTTAAATAAATCTGCTGTTGCATAAAGAGACATTATAACATCAATTTACACTATTCTGACATGAAGATCTTAAAAATGTTATATCAGTGGAGCCCTAGAATAAAATATAAGTAATAGTGCTAGGCAGCGATTGAAATTTTTAATCGCCGTGAATCTCATGATTTTCTGTGATTAATCGCAATTTTACGGGCAAAATTTAATAATCATTCAAAATTATAT
>JAUYWH010000011.1:1666309-1723970 GCA_034779795.1 Ctenopoma multispine | reverse complement strand
CAGTAACATCTACCTACCTAGAGGAGAACAGTGATACGAACTTTACTCCTGCACAAGTTGATTATATTGTTGATAATAAGAGACGGATCCTAGACAGACCAAACAAAAAGGGACCCGGGCCAAGCAGGAGGCCAGGGGCCTGGAGGAGGGCGCATGAGAGTCCAGCCGGGGCAGGCAAAGCCCGGAGCAAATGGAGAGCATTGGAGGACAGCACAAGGGCGGACACGGCCCACAGTGGAACAGGAAGCAGAGAGGCAACGGCGATGACGTCCTCGACATGTCCCTGCCTGGGAACATGAAGTTGAAAGGCCGCAGTGATCCCATCATTCCGCCTAGGAACAGGAGCCAGAACTGGAGACGTGCGTTGGCCCACCTAGGGAAAGGACCTGGAGGAACAGGTACTGGAGAGGAGGCGGCTAGCACCTCAGCCCAGGAACTGGGGAGGCTGCAGGGGGCGCGCCAACCCGCTGAGGGGCAGGAACTGGAGGAACAGGTACTAGGGCGGCACAGATCATGTCACAGGAACTGAAGCGGCGCCCATCATGTTGCCTTTGACATCGCCCCGCCAAAGAACTGGAACTGAATAGTGAAGAGACAGATAAGAAACGAGATGCACCTGGGACCAATTAGGGAGTGAGAGTGGGGAGAGGGGTGTGGCCAAGGTGAGGGAAAAACTGAAAGACAACAACCTTTTTGCGTGGTCATTCTGTTAAACAGATACTTCTGGTCTTTTAATTGTTTTGACTGGTGAGTGGCAGAAACAGGTTAAGGAAGAAAAAAAGACGAACATCACATTCTATTTTCCAACCTGGAGGTTAGTGTTCTCCATTTCCTACAAGACACAGATTGGCATACACAGCTCTGAAATTATAATAATATATATAATGCATAACACCGCCTGTTATGCATATGACAATTTTCAGTTGATGCTTGTCCAAAAATGTTAGTTTTGCAACAAAATTGGATCATGAAAAATCTAAAAAAACTGCTTTGGATACAGAAATGTAATATAAATGGGATGCATGAGTGTGTGGGGGTATCTTTCGGGAATGTTGTAGGCGCTTATTGTAATTAACCTTGCAGATGGTTCTTTAGATTTTGTAGGGATAATATTTTTATAAAAAGTAAGGTACAATTTGATTCACCACAATCTGATGATATTTAGGGATATTAATAAAAAAAACGTTAAGCGGGTCTTGATTAAATCAGTAGTTTAATAGTTATGGGAGTGTCAGGTTTTATTTAATAACATTTTACTCATATCTTTAGTAGATCCATGGAAACTGGTTTTGTTCCTAAAGATCTGAATAAAGTTAAAATGATTATGCTTATTTAAATCTGGTGATTCTGTGGAATTTACTAACTGCTGTCCTCTATGTGTCTGTGAAGATTCTCAGTCATACAGGTCATGCTTATCTAAAAAAAGGTTATTCAGTGGCAAATGAACTTCTTTTTGTTCCTTGAAACTAAACAAAACTGTCTTCTATGCATCTTCCCTTGTTTTTCGTAAATATTGAAGAAATCTATGCTTGACTTCTTAACTCAACTTTAAACTCAACTTTATTTATATAGCGCTTTAACACCAGCCACTATAGCTGAAACAAAGTGCTGTACAACAGAAACGACTGATTAAAAACAACATATAGCTAAGAAACATAAAATGTGGCAATAAAAGCAATACAAGCAATAAAACAAATAAAACATAAAAACAAACAATAAATACAATAGTGAACAATAATAAAAACTACCTAAAAACAAGAATCAAACTTGGTGGAATGCCAGGGAGTAAAAGTGGGTTTTAAAAATGGACAATGAGGGGGCCTGTCGGATGTGCAGTGGTAAATCATTCCATAATTTGGGGGCACAAATTGCAAAAGCCCTATCTCCTCTGAGCTTCTGCTTAGATCTTGGGATAGTGAGGAGCAGCTGGTTGGCTGACCTGAGGGGCAGAGCAGGGGTATAACAGTGAAGAAGCTCAGATAGGTAAGGGCGAGATAGATTATTTAAACTTTTAAAAGCAAACATAAGAATTTTAAAACGGACTCTAAAGTGCACAGGTAGCCAGTTTAATGATGCAAGGACAGGGGTTATATGCTCTCTTTTTTGTGTGCCTGTTAGAAGTCTTGCAGCGGCGTTCTGAACCAGCTGTAGATGGGCAAGCGAAGACTGACTGACTCCAAAATAAAGTGAGTTGCAGTAATTCAATCTTGATGAGATAAAACCATGGATTAAGCATCTAAACGGAAATAATATAAATTTATGTAAATAAATGTAAATTTATGTAATAAATATGAATTTTGAAAAGGTTATTCCACTGATGTAGCAATAAATTATATAAATTAGCACTTTTTTCAAAAGCATTTGATACAGTTAATCATGTTTTCCTAGCTTAACTGAAACAATATAGTTTTATTGACATACACTGAAGTTTTAACCAGCTTTATGAGTGAGAGAGAGCAGTATGTTATAGCCCCCCCCATCATGAATAAACACAATTTTTTGGAAAGCTGAGTTCCCTTTCACCTGCCACGTCTACGCCTAATTACTGCGTGAAGCAACACATAATGCCATGATCTAAAGAAATTCAAATTCAAGAACAGATGAAAAAAAAGTGACATGTATCAGGCAACACACCAGCAAGTTCACCTCTGAATGGCTCAAAACAAAAAAAATACAGTTCTGCACTGCTTTTCAGATAACTTTATATTCTCTCAGTATATATAACAAGAATCTTTCAGATTTGTGTGTTTATCAGAATCAGAATTATTTTATTGTAAAAATCTTAATTTTCAGACAAATTTTTTATAACACTAGACAGACATAAAATCTTAATTTTTCTTTTATAGAGCTAGTCATTTCCAATACATCCTTAGATATCACGGTGGACAGTAAAGAATATAAAGATGCTTATTGCTATAAGCTCACCATCTTTTATAAAGCAGCTATCATTAAATTTAGCTCATGAATTCTAGTAGGCGGTTGTTTGTATTTTTTATTTGCATGGATGTATATTTATGTGTATGTACATTTTTGTTTTTTGATTGATAATTTGTATTTACAATTTGCTAATACATTAGGTATCAATGTATGTGTGACTTCTCATTTACATTAACTGTGAATATATAATCATTAGGTGATTAGGTGTGTACCATGTGTCCAGGTGAGGCAAATCAACATGTAATTGTTTTAACTCGAGAGACCCATCACAATCCTAAGGATATGATCAGGTCCAAGCTATTTGTCCCTGTATCTGATATCTGTACCAGTTGAAAAAGGTGAAATAAAATGGATCAAATGCTGAACCTTCTGTACTTTAACTTTGTCCTTAACATGGGGGTATCTCTTCAACTCTGCATTCCTACTGTGTGATTGGGACACAAAACTGAGCAAGGAACAGGTTACATATTATTGAGTCAACCACAATGCTTGTTAGGCATGTGCAACAAAATGCACCAGTAGTAGAGAAAGTAATTTCTTGAACTGGTGTTGCTTGCAGACAGAACACTAACTTGCAGAGACATAACCAAAGTCCCCTTTTTGTCCCTGTTAGGTTCCTGCTTGCTATTTCTGTGGGAATGAGGTTAGTCTGTCAAATGTATCATAGGGGTGTGAAACAACACTGTCCAATTAAATAACATTAAAGTAGCAGTACAAATAAATGTGGTTAAATGAGAAAGGCCCAAAAGTGCAACTTTAAGTCAAAGAAATAGAAATAACTAGAAAAAGAGTTCCCAACAGACCTGAAATTGTCAAATCTGATCTAAGTATATATAAGATATAAATCACCTAAAACACATTATAAACTGCTGACATTAAATAAACCACCTGCTAACTAATGAATTCTAATGCAGGTGCTGGGGGAGTTTCTCTCTCTGCAATGAAAGCTGGTCCAATAAGTGAGAACATAGGCAGGTAAGGAGCATGGGTGATTGGTGCCCAGGGCTGAACAATGTACCAATCCAAGGAATGGTGGCCAGGGCACAAATCAGATTCACACACAGCTGCACAGTTTATAGATTTGTTCGAGATGAACTGTTTCTTTGCTGGAAAACAGACTAAAGCAGGTGACGGCAGCAGGGTCAGTTGTTAAGTCAGCTCTGAAGTTTTCAGTTTCAACAGTTTCTAACTTTTCTATCAGCATTCAAGCTACTATTTCTACTGGATATTGTAAATACTCACATCCTGTAAGGCTGGATGCAGAATAAATCAAATATTATATTATAATCTCTGATTTAATAGTACACACAGCATATCATTATACAGATGCCAAACAGTGCATTAAGCATATGAGGAGGCAGCAGATTTGACAAGTATTAATATTTGACCCTATATATCTACTCTAATATCTGTGTAGGTTGGAAATTCACAACTTTCAATAGTAGATGCGCACAATTAAAATGTATATAAATAGTAAATCTTATTTATATTCTGCACATACAATATATAAATATGGTTCTTTCCAGTGTACAACTGGTTTTCATTCTTAAAAATAAATAAAGTTGTAAGAGATTAGTGCTTGTTTTTTTGAGTCTGTGCAAAAGCTCATTTTGACCTGAACTCCATCTCTTCCTTTAAAAGTGGTAAAATAAATGAGACCTTACAAAAGTGCTTTCTGTAGCAGTGGAGAAATAGAGGTTTTGGAAGTCATTATTTATTTACTTATTAATGGAATTTGAAATGAGACTTTTAAATATAGCTCAAATTGATTAATGGTGTCAGTATGCTTTAGTAGGGCAATCAATAGTATTTGTGTGGATGAGCTAAAAGGAAAGCACAGTCAGCAGTTTTCACATATTATGCATGATTTAAGTATTTATTGTGAAATGGATGAAAACATTAGTATTCTTGTAGACAGATCAGATAAGGAGGATGGATGGGGGGGCTATTGGAGAACTCTGTTGATGATTCATAATTGATGGGGAGGAAAATTAAATCAGAAAGAATGGCCCTTGAGAGAGTTTCTACTCAGTGATCAATTTTACCCCAGAAGCAGTGAGATCTATGTAGCTTTTTACTGAAGTAACACCACTTGAATCAATTTGTCTGTAGCAGTGAAAAGCAGCTGTTTCAGAGGGATACGACTACATTTACTCATACAGCACCAAGCTATTAAGTGCTTGTACATACTATATCAATTGTATTTCCCTGTTGTGCCACTTCTTACTTTTACTCCTTACATTTTTAGAGATGCAGAACTGACCCCAATATCAGCCTGCCAGAGCTGAGCTTCACCTTTAACTTTTGTGCACATAAAGTGAAAATGGGCTGACATTCTAACAATGAATATATCAGTTAACTAGAATTCCTGCCTCATGGTTGTATGTCTCTACCTGTCAGACAAGTTGCTGTTTACATGCATGTCTGTCCAGACTTATCTTCTAATCAGATCATGTATTTGGCTATATCTAAGTGTATCCCAAACTGTTTGGCTTTTGGTACCAATCTACACAGACTGCTAGACTGTTCATGGTGCTGCTACAGGGTTTGGTGTCTTGTCCAAGGAGTCCTTGATATGTGGCCAAGAAGAACTGGGAGTCAAACCACTAATCCTGCAGTTCATAAGCAACTGAGCTGCTGTTGCCCCTAAAACTGAGTAATTCTGCCATTTATATTAAAAAATAAAACATTTCTGACACAGTTCACACCTTACATTTCTCCTGGTTAAGTCTTGGAAAGTGTAGAAACATAAATGGCTATAACTTAAAAACATTTTCTGAAATATCCATAACTCCTAAAACGTCCATATATGTCCTGAAATATATGACATGTTTAGCCAGAAAACACTACACACAGTAATGAAAGAGTTTTTGTAGCACTTTACAGCTCAGTAATAATAGGGTAATAGTGGTGTAATATCTTGTCAATAACAAAGAAACAGTGGGGTAATAACAAGATGATTCATCAACAATAGCCTGGTAATAACTAGGTCACAGAGGATGTAATTGTTTGATAATAACAGGGTAATAAGGGGGGAACATTTTAAATGATAAGAAGGTAAGGTAGGTCATTTAATTGATAAAATATTTTATGGAATGTACTTCCATGGGAATTACCAAAGTAATAGTTTGGAATGAAACATTATATATCTAAGTATAGCAGGTCAAAACCACATGGGTATTAATATGGAATGAAAACACTATAGCTGCAGTAATTACCTGGAAACTTATGTGACAATTTATATGTAAGAACCAAGAAAGAGAGCTGTAAAATGATAAACTCCCTGTTTAGTTAGTTTATTTCATGGTAATATCAGATAAAACACCACACTAATAGTCACAGTTATTACCAGAAAACATACATGACAATTTCTGTGTAATAACCAAGAAAGAGAGCTGTAAAGTATCAAACTACAGTACTTGCTTCTACATAATTTTATGGCAATATCACATTCAACCAACACCATGAGAAACATTAAATGCTAAATAAGTGTACTAAAAAAATGGACCTAAATGAACTGGAATCTAAACCATGCTAACGTAACCAGTGTGGTGTGTTGCGTAGTAGATCGGCATTGTGTTGTTGTTGCTGGGTCTGTGTCCTCTTGACTGTCACCTGGTTAAGATAATCACAAAGCAAAAAAAATCAGCTGTATGTGTGTCTGTGTTGCACACACATGCAATTTCAGTTTAAATTTCAATTTATCTTAAACAGCACAACAATGAATCCAAAAAAATGTCATAACTCTAACAAAACATATTACACTGTAATATAAAAACATGTCTCAGTTCCTCTTTAATCTAACTATGTATTTGCTGTACAATGTACTGAATATACTTCATAACACAAACTATTATAATATCTCCATATGTGGTTAAGACTCTTATGAAGCTCAAACCCCATCAGCTGTATGTGCATGTGGTATTAGGCCCATCTTCCTTGACAGAGAAACAAAAAACATGGAAAGATTTGTAACAACCAGTCTGTGTAAAAAGATTTAATTTACACTAGCAAAAAGACAAACTCTACAGGAGTTATATTAGCCTGCTCTCCGACATTTAATATCAGCAAGAAACTAAGGATACGGTTCTCAAATCTCAACAAAACCCTCACAGAATAAAATAGACTTGATATTGTCATAAATAAAGTCCAATAAATCAAAAGCTTCAGTCACTGTTTGCCAAGACATGTGGGCATTACCTCGCTAGTTTTAAGCTAATTCCTTTACAGACACACTGCAAGGTGACGCTTTTTTGTTTTCTCTCTCATTTCCTGCATTTCTAGTCTTAAAATTGTCACTGCAGTGTCTTCATTGTTTTTCTCAGAGAATTTCTCCTTTGTCATTAACATGACAAAGGCTAGCTAATGGACAAAGGCTAGCTAATGGACAAAGGCTAGCTAATGGACAAAGGCTAGCTAATGGACAAAGGCTAGCTAATGGTCACCGCCAAGTAGCTGACAAAGATTTCCTCTAAAACAGGAAACAGTATTTCAAAATAAAAGCATTAATAAATGCCCAGTGCCACACTTTTATTTGAAGTTTCCTTTTTTAGAGGCAATCTTGGGCATCTACGGTACGTTTCAAAGGATAATGCAATAAATTCCTAGATGATTATTGTGCTGCTGCATTTTAATGCGTGTATTTACACATTTACATGATCTATATTTAAACTTAGACTTTATGGAAATCTGACAGGATAAGACTGATAAAGTGAATAAGTTTTTAGTTGTGTATTATCTTAGATTTTGTTATTGGTATTGTCATTGTTACCATTGCCTGCACTTAGTGAAGCTATATTTTGTGGGGATGAAATACAGATCAAACCCAAGATGAGCAGGGGAAAAGCAAAGTGTCTCTCAACATCTTGGTTTCCATGGCACCCAGCAGCATTTGAACATGCCTTCTTCAAGACACATAAAACCGCCTCAGGCTTTTTCTGGACTTTATTGAATTACAATGTGCATGAAGAGTTTGTTATGCATGTGCTATGGTTTCCCCTGGCTAAGATCAAATATAATCCAAATATTGAAAATTATCCATGATGCATGGTTGGTACAGAATCAAGATAAAAGGCCTCCGGCAGTCAATTCTGATAACGCAGCTAAATAATAAAGGAGGCGAGAAGCAGAAATATAGAGTGTCAGTCAGAGTATGTTATGTTTTTGCTTTGGTAGTCTTACATCAACTTAGCCTCCAAAGTCCAAAGACAGATGTGCTGTAGCTGTGATTCAAGGACCACCTACAGACTTTCAGGCTTTGGTTGGTCTATGCAAGACTCCACGTAGCATGAAGAAAGAGAGATGAAATACAAGCAGAGTGCATTTTTTCGTAAGCAGAGGTACCTGAAATCTCAATGAAGCAGAGTCAGTGTGCTTCCCTACAGCTAAGGAACATGACAGCAGCAAAGGGATTACACAGATCTATCTCCTTTTCAGGCAGGCAGCTTTTCATTTTAGCACTGAAGTCACACCACAAAGTGACATTCACCTATCCACACAAAATACACAGGTCCCCAAGCTTGTTGACATAGTAACTGCTCCCAGAGCTAGTTGGTAAGGTGTAGCTATAGGTGCTAAGATAAATAATAACAACACCCAATCGAAATGACCCCCAAACCTCTACTTTCTTTACTGTCCCTATGTAATTGACAAAGTTATAATTGTAGAACTGAGAAAAGTTAAAAAACACAAATATCTAATGTATATTGCTACCAGTATAGTTCTTCTTTGGATGATCAATGCCTGTGAATATTCTAAACCTTGAATGAAAACTCAAGCTCAATGTACCAGTATGTTAGAGCAGTTGCTTTTTTAAGTTTTTTATATGACCTAAAGAAAAAAGAAAAGACCTGCATCAAACTTAGACTCAATCCAGAAACTCTTGAGATCTTGAAGACTTTTTGAAAAAGGCCATCAAAAAGAAAAAATATTCTTCAAGCAATACTATCTGGTTACAACCTCACCACGTGCCCATCAAGACAGAAACAGTAACAGACTATTCACATCACCCATCCATCAGGTGTCTTTACCTTTTATCCTGTCTAGGGTAGTGGGCGAATTGAACCCTAAACCAGCTATCACTGGGTGAGGACAGATGTCACAATTCCAATTCCGATCCAACTGATATCTGAGTACCCAGAATTTGAGGTATGTCGGAATCTGTGTAGTGTAGTATATATGTATAGTGTGATAAAACGTTACACCAAGTACTGTTGGTGTTCTATGTCAATACATTGTTGTTTTTGGAAAAAAACAGCGTATTGTGTGTATCTATTTTATTTTATTTGTGACTGCTCAGTAATTATTTTTTTGGGAGGGGTAATCAAGTAAAAGTTGAACAATCATTGAACTGCTGATGGACACATGTGGCACCTCTATAACTTAAAAAGGAAGCTCTTGTCAGTGCACAATAGCCTGAAAACACACATATACACAAGCACACACACCTGTTACCTTTGTCATCCAGTCTGAATGTGTATTGATCGCAAGTAGGATGGTTCTGCAGCACACAAATAGAAAGCAAGGGATTGATTTTGTGCCTCTTGTTTGATAGAGCGATGTACATTAGAGACAGCTGAGTTGAGAGGAAGGCATTTGAAGTGCAGGAGCAACTTAATAGGCGAGGAAATAGTATCTGGTAAAATAAGAAAATACAGTATATATATATTGTGAAGCTAAAGTACAGCTGTTCAGTTTACCATCAACAGAATGTAAACAGAATTGTGAAAATATTGAAGTGTGGGCGACTTTAATGGATGAAAAATGTTTTGTCCAAGGTTTGGTTATAAAAATGACTACCTAAGAGCACTGTGGTCATAATAATTTATAATTTCCATACTCATCTCTTTCAAAGTTACTAAAGGTTTTGTGTATTTATGTATATGTATTTGTACATGTATATTAGGTATGTTTGTTATGTTATTGTAATTTACAACTCATTTTAGAAACCGCATTAACAAAGTTAATATAATACCAAATCTAATCCAGGATCTGTCTGGCAATAATTTCAAATTAAACTTGCAATGGACTCAATTATTTCCACAACTAATTACAATGACAATTTACTGTGAGCTTTATTTATACAGAACATGTTACCTGTATGGTGATATCTTCTATGGTTCATGTAAATACACTCAGAACACATTGTTATTGGGATGTGGTTAGGTGAGTCAGACCACTGATAAAGTGAATAAGTTTTTAGTTGTGTATTATCCTAGATTTTGTTATTGGTATTGTCATTGTTACCATTGCCTGCACTTAGTGAAGCTATATTTTGTGGGGATGAAATACAGATCAAACCCAAGATGAGCAGGGGAAAAGCAAAGTGTCTCTCAACATCTTGGTTTCCATGGCACCCAGCAGCATTTGAACATGCCTTCTTCAAGACACATAAAACCGCCTCAGGCTTTTTCTGGACTTTATTGAATTACAATGTGCATGAAGAGTTTGTTATGCATGTGCTATGGTTTCCCCTGGCTAAGATCAAATATAATCCAAATATTGAAAATTATCCATGATGCATGGTTGGTACAGAATCAAGATAAAAGGCCTCCGGCAGTCAATTCTGATAACGCAGCTAAATAATAAAGGAGGCGAGAAGCAGAAATATAGAGTGTCAGTCAGAGTATGTTATGTTTTTGCTTTGGTAGTCTTACATCAAGCCTGGGGTTGGCCGGGTGCCTTTCTGTTCGGAGTTTGCATGTTCTCCCCGTGTCTGCGTGGGTTCTCTCCGGGTGCTCCGGCTTCCTCCCGCCATCCAAAGACATGCATGTCAGGTTAATTGGTGACTCTCAATTGTCCATAGGTGTGGCTGTGAGCATGCATGGTTTATTTTCTGTATATGTCAGCCCTTTGATAGACAGGCAACCTGTCCAGGGTGTACCCCGCCTCTCGCCCGAAGACTGCTGGGATAGGCTCCAGCACCCCCAGTGACCCTTGTGAGGATAAGCGGTTAAGAAAATGGATGGATGAAAGTTGATTGCCTGGTCCAGTAACCAGTGGTGCAGGATTTACCGCAAAAAACTAGACAGACACTCACTGCCGGTCCAACAATGGCTGAATGTTGGCTTGCTGTGTCACAGACCATAGAGAGTGCTCTCCACCGCCACCATCGAAACACTAAATGACAACATGTTTTTAAAGAATAGACACATGCAAAAAGAAGAGCATCAGTGCACCTTTGCATTTACTCTACAAGTCTCTAGAACACTACCAGAGGGATGAAAACTCATTTTAAACAGTCTTGCTCATTTTCTGCAAACTGGTGTAAGGTTTACTGTCATAAGCTATATTCTCTTATTTATCTCTATTTATCTAACACAGTGTTAGCATGCTGCGACTTGTGTTCACTGCACTATCAGACCATCCTCAGTAATTTAACTTTGTTATTAATTTCACCATCCCCCCGACATTTGTGAAAATGAAACTTTTTTCCGTTGCATATTTTCTATGTCCTGCTGAGCTGATATTAACAGAATAAATTGCTTCCTGCTATGTGAGACATTCAATTCCCTTTTAGCATTTATATGTGAAGTCTCATAATGTGAGAATTCTTAATTCAGTAGCTCAATAGCACAACAGTAGTGAGAAGTGAACATCTTTAAATAGGAAATGATTCCTTTTATCCTATTCTAACTCAAATAGCATTTAACTGCATATTATTTAAAGATCAGTTCTTTTTAATTAGTGGTTTGATCAACTGCCTGCTGTCTGTTTTGCCTACTTTATTAATGAGGACATTAATATTGCAGGCACTGTTGCCTGCATGATTTGCTGTGGGTAATCAAAGTGAGATAAACTAGACGAAAAAGAGATTGTATTGAAGACAATATGTGAGAGAAGATGATCGATTCTCCATCAACCCAAATATAAATCTGTCAGTAGCAGGAGAGTGGTGTAACAGATTACCACTCTGGCAGCCTTGACACCAGCCCAACCAGAAGATAGAGTTCCTGCCGAGGGGAGGTTACAGATATAAATGTGTTTGACATTTTGTCAGTTATCGATTGTGGATTGTTTGTGTGGGGCAGGAAATAGTATCTTGGTGAGTGGTCCGATGTGAGAGGTGGAGTTGAGACTTCCTCCACGTGGGGCTGTGGGGTTGAGGCACATTATGTCAGAGGGTGTGCATGCACAATGTGGGCTGCTTGTACATCCACAGGGAACAAGTGATGGAGAGGGTGAGAAAGATGGAGGTGGGTGGTGGTGTTTTCAGTTGGGCTCAGTTAATGACAAACACACACATCTTGTGTTACCTTTTTTGTCAATACAGACAATACAAACTGTTGTGCAGAAAAAAACTTGAATACTTTCATATTTGTATCTTTAATGTCCCAAATGTTTTTAGCAAACTGCCAAATCTTTACAGTCAGATCAACAATTGAGCTCAACAAATACAAGAAAACTATTTAAAAATTCTGGAACTGTAATAACTAACTGTAGATAAAATAAATAAAAGTTTCTACGATACATCAGAATGGCAAAAATTAGTCCAACTTGTTCCTAATCTGATCAGTGATGACATGTTTAGCCGCATGTCATCATTGAAGCGCTGGCTGTCTAGGTGGTGTCCCGATAATAACGTGGGCTACATAGATACATACATATATAATTGGAAAATGTTTTGGAGAAAACCTGGGTTGATTAGAAGAGACGGCATCCATCCCACTTAGGATGGTGCAGCTTTTATTTCTAGAAATATGGCAGAGTTTATTAGGCCTCCTAAACCCTGATATCCTGGAGTGGAGTCCAGGACGGAGACTCGCAGTCTTACTCGCCTCTCTGCAGCTTCTCTACTGCTGTCACCCCCCCAAAACTATCAGCACCCCATAGAGACTGTGTCTGCACCCCATCCACCTAAATTATATAAATCAAAAATTAACACTAGAGGAGTGAATGATGAGAACTTTATAAAAGTCTTCTAGACTGGACTACTGTAATTCATTACTAATAGGAGGTCCCAATAACTCACTCCAGTTATTTCAGAATGCTGCAGCCAGAGTTCTGACTGGAATTAGCAAGAGAGATCATATTTCACCTACATTAGCTTCTCTCCATTGGCTCCCTGTTAAACCTAGAACAGAGTTTAAAATACTTCTCCTAACAAACAAAGCACTTAATGATCAGGCCCCATCATATATCAAAGACCTCATAGATCCATACTGCCCCAACAGAGCACTTTGCTCTCAGAGTGGTTCCTACTTGTGGTTCCTAGAGTTTCCAAATGTAGACTGGGAGGTAGAGCCTTAAGATATCAAGCTCCTCTACTATGGAACCAGCTCCCTCTTCAGGTTCGGAAAGCAGATACTTTCTCTACCTTTTTGATAAAGCTTATCAAAAAGCTTTGATAAAGCTTATCAAAAAGGTAGCTTAGTTAGAGCTCATATGCCAGTACTGCTATTAACTGTGTGTCTTCCCTCTCCCATTGTTCTGCTTCTTCCTCTCTGCAGGAATCCCCAGCTCAGAGCTGTGTGATATCCAGTGTGCAGCTGCTGACCCTACCAACCTGCCTAGTGTTTCGTCGGCTGCTTCTTGTTGTTGTCTTTGATTTGCCTGCTGTTATTTTCTCTCTCCTCTTTCCACTAACCCCAACTGGTCAAGGCAGATCCTGAGCCTGGTTCCGCTGGAGGTTTATTCCGTTAAAGGGAGTTTTTCGTCTCCACTCTTGGCTAAGTGCTTGCTTAAATGGAGCTGTTGGGTTTTCTACATTATTCTGTATATATTCATATAATGTGCCTCGAGATTACTTCTGTTGTGAATTTGTGCCATATAAATAAAGTTGAATTGAATTGAAAAAGGAGAAGGAGCAAAGGGATTGATGAGGTGACAGCAGCATTTGCACTGTCTGGCATGTTCTGCTGCCTGTCTGGGGAAAATGCCCCCTGCTGTAGAGCCTTGCCCCTCCACCTGCCCCACCAACTTTTATGTCCTTAAAATCTTTTATCTAATTTATACCTAAAAATTGAGCAGAGATAATGAATAACATTGCCACCAATAACAATAAATAGCATTGCCACCCTGCCTAGACCACCTGCCACTCATTTGCCTACACATGTAAAATTTTCTAGATCCATCAGTGGTGGAGAGTTAAAACAAATATTATTTAAGGTAGGTTCCCAATACAAATAAATGAAATATACCATTAAAATAAAATCATCGTTATTCATTAGAAAATATGGTAGTTTTCTAATTGTTAAATTTTTTTTTATAAAATATACAAAAATTTTAACCTTGTTTCACGCTAAATGTAATGTCCCTTGCAGTTGTTGCCAAATGTCAATGTAATAATATCAAAATTTAAAACATATATATGTTGCAATTTTATATTTCATAAAGTTGTAGAAGAATTACTGGGTAATGCAGGTCTATGTAATTATCAGGCTGTAATTTACTAGGTTATTATATCTATATTATTACATTTTATGGTTGGTGGAATGTTTCAGCCAACTCCCTGTTTTTGTTAGCGTTTTGAGGCTTGACCAGTGTTTTTGCTGTTTTCTTGATTCAACAATATAAAAAAATGGCACAGCCACAGTCTTAGTTTAGGGATCTTCCAGACAAACACCACACCACCAGTGGTATGTTTAGATTTGGACTGGCAGAGAAAATATGCTTGCTTTCATTTTTTAATACAGGAGCGGAAGCCTCTAACACCACCTGAGTCATAGTCTAGCAAAGCACAGAACAAAATAAAAAGCTAGAGAGTAAAAAGTTTATCACTTGTCTTTCTATAGCCTATGCTTTTTTATCTTTTAGACATACATAAAGTATGTAATATTGCTCTGATAAGTAGGGAAGGGTCACAAGTGAAAGAAAGAAATCCAATTTAAGCACTAGATTGATGTATGACAGTAATTTCTGATAAAGTATCATAAATATGTAATTTATATTGCAATAAAAAACACAGCATGATGCTGCATACAGTCTCTGCATTTTGGTGACTGAATGCATTTTAAGGCACTGGAGACACAAGCAGTTTCCCTAAAGACTTGTAATAGTCAGTGTGAGAAGGAAACATTCTGCTTTTATTATAAGGCATATTTGCTTAGTTATAGCTAGCTGTATCTGTTTTCTGTGTGGATATTACCTGAGTTACTTTTTTAGAGCCTCTTACTCTTTGTTCTGATTACTGTATGTATTCTAGCTACTATAGAACACAATAGACAGGCATGTTCCACAAACAGAGATGAAACAATAATTGGATTCTGTTGAAGCATGCTGCTTTTCAAACAGGCAAACAACAAACAAACATGCAGTGCAAGGACAAACTTGTATCTGCTTTTGGAGTATGTAGTAGGTAGGAAGACAGATTGAAATCCTAAACGAACACTTAATGATCACAGGAACAACTGGTTAACCACAGAAACAGAATGGCAAGATTACAGTTGTAAATAGAAAGAACAAATTATGTTCTGGAAAAGGGACATTAAACCTAGTGGTTTGCATCTTGCAGCATAGTGTATGTGTTTCTGTTGATGTCTAAGTTTTATGTAGACTCTAATCCACACTTGGAACGACAGCTGAAGAGGGTTTCTGATCTGTTGGATAGTTGTTGGGTTAGATTTCCAACAAGTCCTTCAACTTTAACACCCATATAGATGGTTTGTCCCAACGCTCTCATATGATCCATAGGAGCCTTTGTTGTAAGAGCAACCTCATGCATGGAAGCAGGCGTTTGTTTAAACTGCACCTTTTTGGCACCTTTTGGCGAATTTTCACAAAATACTTACTACTAACTTGTGTCACATGAAGCAATATCAGCAACTGTTTCACATTGGACTGACCCATTCATCCATCCATCCCAACCTCGTCCTGACAAACATTTTTTTGTTCTTAATACTACATAGCTGCAAGGTCTCGTCAAGTGCTTATATGTACTTACTGTATTGATCAATTTTGGCAGCTGGTCCAAATATCCTCCGGTGTATAGTCATATTTTACATGACAGTCTCATCTTTATAATAGAGCAAGTTCTTCACGCCCCTGCTGTAGAGATTGTCTTTGGCTTGCCAGCCCTTTGCAAACAACTGATTGTGTGTTGTTATTTTGTTTTTCAGTCTCACCCTTTCATTCTTTCATTGGCACAACAGCTACAGAGGGGGCAATACAGGCCTGACAAGCATCACCAGACAAGATACACAGAAATCGATGATGTCTATGAATCGCATTCAAGCAGTCATTGCATGAAAACAATATGCAACAAAGTACAAATGTTTACTTGTATAATTAAGAGCAAATCCAGAATACACATTTTTTGTCTGATTTGTGATGTAGAGCAGGCACCCACTGAGCCATATCCAAGTGGTGGTAATGACTACTGAATGGTCACATTAACACCAAATTATATGAAATGATGATACCAAATAATGAAATGATGTTCACAACTCTTCCAATGTAAAGTCTCTGGACTTAAAGGAGGAAGTTATTAATTTAGGCATGAACACAGGATTTTGTGACAACTTCCATTGTCCCCAATAAAGGATGCAAAGACTGAGAAAACACATAGATCGTTCACTCTCTTAGCTGAGGCCAGAGATCAGAGAACTGCTGTTTTTAATGAACTGAACATGAGAGAGATTTGTGATAATGGCCCAAAAAGGGGGTTCACACAGTGCATAAAAACTGATAATTTTCTGTAAGGCATCATTAAACACATCACAAGTCAGTCTTTTCACATACATACCTCATTTTTTGGGGGTTTTGTAGCACCTACACAATCTTATCAGAGCTAAATATTTGATAATGATGTGTAAAGTTATATATATTATATGTAGTCCTGATTGGGTTGTGTACAGTGGCCATTTACATTTGAAAATGTAGTTCAAGTAACTGATTAATCATAACAAATGTATGCAGCAAAAACAATTGTGGCTAGCGAAAATGCTAAATGGCTAGTAACTGTAGAAAACTACTAGCCACAGTAACTGATGAGCAAAAAATTTAATGTCAAGCCCTGCTGGTAACATCCCAATCAGGTGAAAGTTCAGAGATATTTAGAAGAAGCTGAGGTAGAAGCTGACTGAAGAGTCAGAGAGTATTGCAATGAGTAATCTTTGCTTAAAAAACTCTAGATGTTGTGATGTTGAAAATGTGGTGATATACTGTAATTACTTTATAGATTTCAGTCACAACTAGCTGCAAATCTGTAAATTCAGTTTACTGTGTTAACAATGACCTGATAATCTGACTAAACTGCAATTTTATTATCTGACGGATTCACATTTTTTGTAATTATTTGGTGTGGAATTTGTTATTTAACTGTCACCTTCTTTGTTTGACATCTGACTCTGAAGACCCTGACTGCAGACTTCCTCAAGTGGTTTAAACAAGATACTATCCTTCAATGCTAAGAGCCAGAAAACAACTGTTCATTTACAGCTAAAAATAAGCATAATTGGTTGTTTTAAAAATCTATTTTTATTTTTAAACTATGACTTGCATCCCAAAAGGGCCGGCCTCTTAAAAAACAAGAGTGAAATCCGATTTTCTCCTCGGTCCACTGGGAGAGGCAGGATAAGTGAAGATGCAGACTTTGTTATTAAAAAGTAGGGCTGGCCTCATTGCTGCACATGCTGGGTTCTGGGATGGCAGACTATAAGCACTATAAGGACCCTGTTGTCAATTGTCATATGAAGCACTGTCTGGGGAAAATTGGGTTGAGGGAACCTGTGCTTTATGGTCACATCCATTGGTAAAATCATTGTTGTTGTTTTTCTTATATTCTGCAGACAAATAATATGAAGGTTTTATTTCATTGTTAATGTATGTATCTCTAGTGGTCCTAATATTATTAATAATAATTAATTAATATATTACATCAGTATTTATTAATATTTTATTATAATAATTATTATTATTATTAGCTGACTGCTGCTAAAACTGTTGTTGACAGACAAAGCTTACTATAATGAAAAATGTAAAGAATCTGACGTAAAATAACACGGTGCTGATGCAACAGGCTAAATAGACTAAGTTCTCCTCTGTATGTCAACCTCATCAGAACTAATTATAAGTTGAAATAAATTTATCTACAGCTGTGACACTCACACTTTCTAGCGTTTGACTGCACAGTGTACATCTTTTTCCATAACCATATTTTCCAACAGTCTCCCTTGATAAACAGAAAGTAGAAATAGAAGCTGAATCCACAAATTGTACTAGTTTTGCTACAACTGCTGCAATATTTGGCATGTTATAGTATACCATATACTCATGGTGCACTGTAAAATAAATGTAAAAAAATGCTAAAAGGTCTGGCACCAAAGTTTCCAAACAGTTACCGTTAAATTATGATATAATACCAAATGTTATTTTACTGTAAGTTTCCATTGACTGAATAATCAGGCTTGGAGAAATAATGTGCAGCAGAAGAAAGAAAATACATGAACTGTAAATAAAAACTTGATGATACACACAACATTATGGTTGGCACTCTGGCAATGTGTTTCAGTTTGGCCCAGCCTGGCTTCCATAATCAGAAGAAATGTGGCATTATTTTGTTATTATCTTATAGCTCTGATATGGAAATGTTAAGAGTCGAAAGATATTTTGTGCATCCAATTGGTTACAGCACATGTTACTTAACTACAGCATCCCTGCTTTTAGTCCGGCTTAATACCTCTGCTGCATGTCACACCTAATCCCTTATCCCATATTTCCTATCTTTTATACTTTTACTATTAAATAAGGTGAAAAATGCCCTAAAACTGAAGGGAAAAAGAGAGAGGTCAACATGTCAAAAGTGAAAAGTTGACATAGGTGAACAAATTATCAACATAAGCTTCAATAGAGAAATGTAGTGATTACTTTGATCTTATTTGTTTTAATCTAGAACATGTATTGTGAGTGTTCTTAGTTCCTTTGATATTCAGAATATGACGTCAGTGGAGGATCAGAGGAGTAGATGAGATAGTTTTTTTCATATGAAACAAAAATGTATTTATTGCTTTTTCCTCTTTTTCAGTGTATTCCTGTACAAAGATGCTTTACCTTTGCTAGCACTCAAAACCCAAATACCCTCCAGTGTATGTTTATATGAAATACTGATTGAAATTAACTGTCAATCTATTAAGCATAAAGAAGGGTGTCTGGGCATTTTTCTTTTTCTTAATTAAATATGTGACATCACTTGATTAACCTTGAAGTAGCTGTAAGTAAGCTGTAAGCTGCAAGTACTGTTTGAGAAGGGCTCCCTGTAGCGGATGTTCATTTTGTTGGTCTTTGAAATAGTAGGATCACTAATTACTCTGACAGGTCTCTTTTTCAGCTCTGAGCTTAACTTGGGCCAATTCTATATCCTCCCTGTTGCTGTTGCGTTGTGTACAGTTATGCTAATATGAGCTTCTTTTCTAACTGCATGTGATTGATGATGTACAGTCAAAATGCAAGATAAATAATAAGTTCAGAATTTTAGATTTGTTTCCTGTTACCTACATACAGGTAGATTAAACAATATAGAATTTAGAACCTTTGTATTTTTGATAGAAACATAAAATATATTTTATTAAAAGTAATATTAATGTAGCATCACATTCACAGCCCTTTATTCAAAACTACTTTAAATTTTCATCTTTAATTTTCAGTGGATTGTAGTTCAAAAATTGCTGTTCAGCTATCAGTTACCCTTTATAATGAATAAACTTACATCGCTTGTGCTTCAGGTTCAACTCACATATTGATGACCTGATTTTTTCTTTCAGGATTTTTAGGTACAGAGTAGAATTCATGTTTCCTCTAGCTATGTCAAGTGTCCCTGGGCTCAAGCAGTCTAGAACACTGCCAACTCCATGCGGGACTGTAGGTTTTATGTTCTTTGTGGAATTTTGTGTTTGAGTCACACAGGACCCCTAGCTTCCAAACAGTTCAACTGATGACCCATCAGTCAACGGAACACTGTCCCAAAATGTTGAGGCAAATGAGGGTCATAGGTCTGTCGTAGCAGAACTCAAATGAGTTTTTGCCTCTCTGAGAGACTCCACTATCAGATAGTGGTCAGATAACTGACGTCAGATAACTGAGGTCTGCAGTTTCTTGGATGCTTTACTTGGAGCTCTTGTAACTTCATGGATGATTCGTCACATAGTATTCTCTGACTAATTTTAGAAGGTTGTCCAATTCTGGGAAGGTTCACTACCTCTTCTTCATGTATAGATAGCACCTCTCACTGTAGAGCCCCAGAGTCTTAGAAACAGCTTTGTAACCTAAAATACAAGTAAACAAGGTATTGCATGCTGTTTAGGTTGCCTTTGTTTTGTTATGTCTGTGAAGTGATGTGGGGGGGTTAAATATTTTTTTCACACCACTGTTATGTTACCTATGAAGAGCAACGGTTTGAGAATCCCTAGATGCAATATAGCATATAGGACTATTGCAGTTAGATGATAATTTCTTGTAGTGTCTATTTATCTGTCTTTGTTTATTTTTCATTCCTTACTTAAAAAATGTTATACTGTACATGCCATCATAATTTTGCTTCTCATTAGATTTTAGAAGTCTAAGTTAATGAATGGATATTCATGAACCTATCATAGTACACCTTCATTGAGGGATGCTAAGCTATCAGTCATTTATTAACTCTGACCTTAGCTGAAATACAGTCCGTATAACAAAGTAATCTGCTTCATCAGGCTTGTCTTTCAGCTGTCTTCTCCACTTCATCAATGCACCTCAAGTTGGAGATAATTATGCAAAAACGACCTGCATTTTTGCTGATGTGGCGCCGGGATATTCATAAACGTGCATTCACCCTTTAGCGAGGACAAATCTCACTAATTTACAATGAATGGGAAAGTTTTAAACTGAGAGTCATATGCAGCTCCAGTCATCTATAGGTCAGTTTGTTCTGAGAAAGGAATTACCTTAGAGTGCCTTCTAAAACATGAAATGTTTCGCCTGCAGGCTATGGTGAGTACTTGTTATATTATACATGAGCTCTACGTTTATGTTGCCCCTCGTTGCATCATTATTGCTTCTGAGCTATCATCTGACGCTAATCCATACATCAATAGAGTGTGATGAGCCTGCTAATTACCCCAGTCAAATATTTGAACAAGGCAGTAAAACACAATGAGACAACAGTGTGTGTATCAGATACAAAGTGATCACTCAGTGTGCTTGGCTGCACGGTGCCACTGCTCTTTGTGTGTTTGCATTTCTCATTCACAGATACAAAAACCATTTTCCAATATAGTATGCACACATGTTTAAGCAAATACAATATGGCTGCTGTGGGATAAGGTCATTGTTGTCTTGAACATTAGAAGACAACAATAAATGTGTCCATGTGTGCTATGTCTAAAATTATTCATATTTTAGTACATGTACAGTATTACTGTTTGAACTTTAGCATTAGTCGATAGGAGAGAGTGCATTTCTCTTCCTTCTTCTGATGTGATTACCTTTGATAAAACAGGTTGGCAGTTTTGTTGGGTTCTGCATTTCTTAAAGAAAAATCAAGAACATAAGTAGGCTACTACACAACACAACACAAGGCGGCGAGCTCCTGGCAAAGCCTACTCAAGCACATAGCCTGCCTTCTAAAAATAGATATTCTATGCAACTGCAGTGTTTGTAGAGAAGTAAAAAACACTGGATGGATTATGATCAATGATTAATGAACAAAGTTCTATATTATCAGAAAGTGAGGCGGTTTGGGTGGATGGTTGATGCATGAAGTGCATGACTATCACACTAGAGAACCTGAGTTTGACCCCATGGTTACATTTATGCATGAAAAGCACGTTCAGACAGACCACAATCCTTTGTAGGTTAGATATTTTGAAGTGTGGTAATATTTTATTGATATGTTCCGAATAAACATATGCGTGACCTGCCAATTATGGTATTTGTCAGCATATCCTCATTATGGTAATAGAGGATTATGCTGCTGTCTCAAATAGAGCTGTTGACCCAGACACATCAGTCTCACAGAGATATTTGCTTCTAAAAGGCCTGCCCCTCTAACCAATCAGAGAATTTAAATTATTTCTACTTTATTAGTACGTTTCACAGCTTCTTATTTATGATTATTTCCTAGCAACGACTACCTGAAGCACTGTGCAGATCGTAGCAAAGCACAGCAGAGCAGAGTGTATTGATTTGTAGTCTCATAGCAGCGCAAGCTTACAGTAAATTGCATAAGTGGGACACAAGTGTTTTAAAGAAACCAATCTCAATTCTACTGTATATACAAGCTAAATTCAATAGTCCCATTTCTCCACAAAACAGCTCATTTGACTTAAGAATCACAAATTAATTTACTGTTACATAAGTGTATCTCATGTTATTGCATTATTGTTTATTATATTAAGTTTAACATATTATTTGTTTTAGCAACACATTCTGTAGCATCTAACAGTCAGTGACCGGTATACACAGACTATATGTCACACACTGGATATACTCTAGATATTTATCACATTTCAACAATTTTTTGTTTGCGTTTTGCTCTAGCATCACATAGTAGGACACTGATGTTTACTGCATTAAAAATGATTTAGCCTTTAGCTGATAAGAAGAAGAATAAAATATACTCTGTAAACCCACAAATGCATCTGCATGTACCATATGCTGTACAGTACAGTCCAAATACAATAAAACTCAACACTTAACCAACTCAGTTGTTTCCCACGTCCCACTGGTGTCTATTTTGAAAGGAATGGTAAAGACAGTAAGTACTAGTGAGCAACACAAGACAGCTTTCTCAGGTTAGAATACCTGCTGACATCCTGAGTTTGACAATATACCTAAAAGTAAGAAGCTAGAAACTGTTTTGCTTGTAAGAGCTGGATGGTCAACAACAGAGCTTGGACAGATCACTAAAGTCTTATGATTATTTTTTGTGATATTATTCAGATTTAGCAAAGTAACTAGTACTAATCAAATAAATTTTGTCAAATAAAAGAGCAATATTTGCATTGAGTGAAGTTAAAGAAGGAAGTTGCAAAAATGGGAATAGTCAAAGTAGAAATTGTTCAAAACTGTATTTTTATTCCTTCTTTTTTTTTCCTTTTTCTTTTTTTCAGACAGTCTGCCATTGCTCCACACAGTCACAAGCACATGTGAAGATACTGATGATCGATGCTGATGAAATAGTCTGAAGTAGTGGTATCATGCATGCATTTCTATGTACAATGACATGACTGGCTTTTCCTCTGTAACTCTGCTCTAATCACACACACTACTTTGTGCTGGTTTCCTAATATAGAGTATGAAAACATGTCTGCAAAACATTGTAGCTTGAAGTGACCTGTACACTTGTTGCATTATAAACTCTTGTGCATACGTTGAGCCTGTGTCTCTGGTTCCTTGGTCTGTGTCCAGCAGGAATAGTTCCGTAGACCATCGATGTAACAATGTCTTGCTTTGATCTGTTTTGATTTCTGTCATAGTGGTTCCTAATAATGTCTAAATGAGTAAATTCAGTTCCCAGTGGATTTTTCTTATGGTTATCTGCAGCAGTACTCTCCATATTTGCATAACTCAAGACTTTTTTTGTGTTTCACACACAACTTGGATATGCAGTGACAACAAAGTAATCTAACTCAATAACTCGATTTGAACATGCAACATGCCAATGCAAAGGCATGCAGACACTTTACCATTGCTCCACACAGTCACAAGCACAGTCACAAAACTACTATCTGAAAGTCAAAATAAATAGGAGGCTTTGCTCGTATGCTTTACAGATGTTCTTGAATGGTTGAAGAGAGCATGATGAATAAGGCCAGGATGACAACTCTTCCACCACACTGAAAAGACCTTCTGTCAGGAACCCGGATTACATACAGTATCTGATACTGTATCTGTTTCCTTTCCATCTAGCAAGCATGGTTTAGATAACACTATAATTCAAACCTCTCTACATGTGTAGACAAAATGTACATGGGCCAGTGAAGGCTCGTGCTGATGCAAGCTGGTGACTCACACATTAAACATTTAGACTAGCATAGTATAAAGACTGTGTCTACATAGAAAGAGTAGGGTGAACAACGTGTTAGCAGAACACCAGCAGGACCAGCATGAGCCTTCAGGACCCATGTACACTGAACACATTGGGTGTCTGTCTGCACAGAGGGTAATTTGGTATCAAGACAAAAGCACAGATGCTTGCATTTTGATAACACTCAGAGCCCAAAATACAATCACTGTGGTCACATGTAAATACTATGTGCACATAGTGTGAATGACACACAAACTAACATAGACAGTAGTAGGAAGCTGGATTGATTGAAACAGGAGAGTATCGATTGTGTGACATGTCTAATGCCGACACTCTTTCAGTGTAGACACTTACATTAAAGTAAGGGGAACCAGCTAATCTGGCTCTGTCCAAAGTTGAAAATACACCTATCATTATCTCTCAGTCTGCATGTTGTACATCATCTGCTTGATGTGTACACAAACAGTAATGTAAAAGCAATCATTTGTGCCACCCTGCTAGTGGCAACCCCACTGTGGTGACCAGGATGAAGGAAGTTGAAGGAGATGCAGATAGGTTTTACGCACCCCAAAATGACCACATTCATCATGAGCCTTCCTTAAGACTGTAGTCCGGAAGTCCATAGGCACCACAACTTGAAACACCGGCACGCCCACAACATCACCCACACAGGATAGCCACTTACGAACCAGCAGGCCATCCTGAACAAAATAGCCCTGAGCTACAGTCCAGATATGGCTAAGTGGTAAGACATGATCCCACAATGGCGATTTTTGAGCCGAAGCCCACTCACACCTGGACGCAGGGGAAGGCAGATCAGGCAGCTGAACAGATGCCACAGTCAACGGCACACCTTTGTCAGATGCGCCCGAAGAAATCATAGACTGTGCACTCGTAACCGCGCAAACAGGAAAGGTTTCCAGCCGCGAGTTGTCAGAAACCCCGTCTGAGACACCACCACAGGTTCTGGGGGACCTCCAAGCCACACACGGCCACCACAAATGTCATTCCCCAAAATCATTGACACACCTGGCAAAGGCAACGCTGGTCGCACACCTACAGGAAACACACCCTTTACTAAGCCACAATCCAGAACCACCTCATGTCGTGGCACCGGCACAAACCCAAGCTCCATACCGCACATCAGAATATAATCATCAGAATGGGAAGTGGATGAAAACGGGAGCACGGATTGCACGATAAATGAGTGTCTGGCCCCCGTATTGCGCAAAACCTTGACATTCACGTACTCACCACCCACCAACGATACCCGTGCATTAATAATAAATGGCTCAAAACCAGACTGGTCGCTGGCACCGGCGTCCACCACGCCACGGTCCTGTCCACTCACACACAACATGGCCGGAGCTGAGGAAGACACAACATGCTTACTTCGCAACATAGGGCATTGATCCTTCCAGTGACCCTCCCTCCGACAGAAGTTACACTGGGGTGAGCGTCTAGGCCACGTAGAGGCTGATGTACTCCGGGCCGGGCCAGACCTAAAAACCCGACCACGCGTAGCGCCACCCTCATCACCTTTAGACGCTATCGCCCCACGTGACTCAGGGAAACCAGTCCTATGTGTCAACACGAACTCATCGGCCAACTCCGCGGCTCTGAGCACGGTTGCCGGGCTCTTCTCAGTCAAATAGGCGGCCATGCGCTGAGGGGCCACATTCTCAAATTGTTCCATGATAACCAACTCACAAAGACCCTGAAAAGTATCAACCTTTTCCGCAGCACACGCGATGAAAATGGGTAGTCAAATCACGCACAAACTCAACATTCGTCTGCTTATCCCCTTTACCCCAACTTCTAAACCTCTGTCGGTACGCTTCGGGGACCAATTCATAAGCCCTGAGGACAGCTGATTTCACCATTACATAGGTCAGCCCGTCCCGCGCTCACACAGACGAGTTCGCCTCCTGCGCTCTGCCGGTGAGGACACATTGCAAGGGAAGAATTCTATCCTCATCCGCCCAGCGCCGGGCATCTGCCACGCACTCAAACAAAGTAAAAAATGTATCAGGATCGCGCTCATTAAATTTCGGCATAAGATGCAGACTTGCCGTCAAGTCGCTACCCTCACGATCCGACTCATTAGACCCCCCGACCGATGCACGCCCCCGGTCCAACACGGGGACCCATCTGAAACAATGACAACATGGAGCTTTTATTCGTTAAAAAAAAAATGCCTCAGGACTTCATCCAGGAAGCAAGCAGATTGTCACCTCCCCATAATTTGGAAAACAATGTAACTCTCCCGCCTGGACTTGGCCTTAGCATAATGTTAACTAGGTCTGGTTGGCGTTAGCATGCAGGTAACAGGAAAGTCCTCTGCTAGACAGTTAGTCAGAGGTAGGTCCAGAGGTAGCAAGCAGAAGTTGGCTGGAGAGTACCATAAACTAAGGCAACAATCTGGCAAAGGTAACAGGGAAATAGGGGTGACACGTCTCTTAAATAGTCATTCTCACAGGTGTTATCCCCAGCAGACAGGGAGACAAGCAGGAAACAGAACTAGTAAAACCAGAAGTTGTTAAGATAAGAAAAAAAAAAAAAAAAAAATAGAAAACAGATGAAACCAGGTTTTTAAGGCTGAACTGTGACACAAAGTTCCTCCTGGAGATAATGCAGGTCTAATTCTAAGTTTCCGTTGTCAGACATGTACGGAAAACAGACTAACTGTGAGAGAGAACGCCCTCGTAGCTTGCAGGATCGACCCAAATGCAGCACACGTATTGCTCTTGTAACACCCGCGTGCTACAAGGGGATTCCACCAGGAATCAGTGTTACAAAAATCGGTTGACAAAAGAGAGAGATAATGAAGAGGAAATACTCACGGTACCAGAGGCTTTAGAGAAGGTGGCCTAGTAGCTCAATGGGATGCAGAAGGTCGCAGGTTCAAATCCCAGCGTGACTCCTCACCCATCCCCTACCAGGTGAGTCTCTCAGCCAGACACTCATCACTAGCTCCATGTAAGTCGCTTTGGATAAAAGCGGCTGCCAAGCAAAGTAAAGTAAAGAAGGCAAAGGAGGACGATCGTGGCAAGTGCTCACTGAGATCTCTGAGCAGAGAGCAGGTGAGTGGACTTCCTCTTTATATCCTGGCCCTTCCTTGCAGTCACCTGAACTGCTCACCTGCTTGCTTGAGGTTATTGCTGCCAAAATGTGTCAAACCTACTTTTTCCACCATCTCTCTGTATGTTTATTGGGGATGTTCAATAAAGATATGAACTATCATGATTATTTGTGAGTTTGAGTCTCTGTTAAGTCAGAGACTGATCATTAAGTGCTCCATCATCATTATCAGTATGTCATCATTCATGTCATTACTGTTTATTGCCCCCCCCCCCCTGACTGATACAGATCTATTTTATTCATCTTTTTATTTTATCCACCTTTAAATCTCTTGATGTTATTGAGTTTTCTCTGTTTGTGTAACTTTGTGTGTTGTTGCAGTTCTTCTCTGGTTGTGGTTCTTTACTTTCTTTTTGAACAGAGAGCAGCTGTAACGAGGCTAACAATTTCCCATTGGGATTAATGAAGTTTTTTGAATCTTAAATCTTGAAAATTTGCAACTAGTTTACTTACTTTCCCACCTTTTTCCCTTTTTCCTAAACATGGTTTGTTGTGAGAACACAGTGGCATCATAATGCTGCTGTTGCTCACCACATGCCAGATGAATAGATTTAGACTAGAACCGTCAGTGACCCCTGACACAGTTGCATATGTGTACAAGAGAATTTCAAGTTCAAATTTACAACCGTGTGACAGATCCAGCTGGGATGACCATCACTGATAACCTTCAAAAACTGACAGACTGCTGCATATTTTCAGGTAATTCTAATCCTTTACAACCAGGGTTTACAGCTGCCACTGAACAGGGTGTGGAATGTGTTTCTGCATGGCGTATGTGTGTCTGTGTATTTTAATGAGATTAGTTTCTTTACTTTCCAGGATGATGTTTTTGAAAACTCAAGCAGTGATGCCAGACTGAGTGCCGATACTATAAGTATATATAAAAACTTGAGAAGACATAATCCTACCTGCTGGCCCATCTCTGTGAGCTTCTCATTATAAAGAATCAAAGATTAGAGAAACACAGCACCTCTGTGCCATCTGCCACACTCTTTCTCATCTTCCCTGAATAACACCTATTGATCATCCTATTTCTTTTATTCAGTGATCTTATTAGCTTGATCCCCTCCTGTTTCTTCCTGTCCACAAGCACTTCACCTCCTACAGGGACTGCTGCTTTTTATTTTATTAGGCCTCTATTATCATTGGAATGACCACAGTGTCACTTTTGTAAGCTGGTATTTTTATAGTTTATCCAGTCTTTTTCCTATTACAGCTTGTGGACATTAAAACCAGCAGGTGTTAATGTTGTGGATGACCGCTGTATATTCAGCCAGTGCAGATTATTTTCCTATCACATCATGTAGGGGTGGTTTCTCTATGGTCTTGGGAAGCGTGAAAGGTGACTACTTCATTCTCGGTTTGTGTAAGGTAAAAAAAAAAGTGTTGTAGTGGAGTAAAGTAATATCCTCAAAACTATACTTAAGTACTTGTATAAATGTATTTATTTATAACATCTACAACTCAGTAACCTGTGTCATAACATGCTCTTTAAGTAATATGTATTACTATTATTTCTTAGACACAGTACTACAGGAACGGAAAGAAAAAAGTTTTCTATGCTTCCATCAAATCATGACTCTCACAGAAAAGTAACTTCATCAGCTAATGTCTCATGGAAGCCAGTTGTTCTCCCAGTGTGCTCGCTAGGTCAATCTATCTATATATATATATATATATATATATATACAGTATATATATAATTTGAATAGTATATTCAAATACAAATAAGCTGCCAAGTGAAAACACTAAAGGTTCATGAGACTTAATGAATCACAGATTTTAGTTTCTATTGCAGTTTTAATAAAATAAGGAATTTAGTGATGTCACAAGTGAATCTGTGAAATGTGTTGTTAAATCTCACAGGTTGTGTAGACTTATGACACCATTAGCCTGAGATTGTCCCATATGCTTGACTGAAACCAAAAGCTTGAGACAAAACTGCCGCCACGCATCAGTCCCTTGTTTTTAGAGCAGCTTTAATCATATGTATTATATGTATTGAATATTATTGGATCTCCTAGTTTTTGGAACCCATGTGTCTAGGTTCTTTTCTGTGTCAAAAAGAGAAAAAGGGAAGGAGGATTTCATCACACCCACAACTTCTGTGAAGTACACTCATCGCTCATTAGAATCAAAAACACAGCCTGCTTCTTGTCACTCTCTTCATTAGAGTGCTAAGAGCACAGATGGGGAGCTTCATGACGAGGCACTGGGAACCAGTGACATCTCATCACTATGGATAGGGGAGAGGAAACACTTATCTGTGGCAAAAAGCTCCACTGAGGGCACCATTAATGCTGCACATTTGATTGTCTCGGCACTTCCACTCCCGCTGACTCTGACAGGTCACCATCCATGTCTTGATTTTTATCACCGGTGTTCCAGCTAAGTCATTTCTAGTGGCTTCTCCAATCACAGAATGAGATTGGATCAGATTGCTACCCTCTTAAATTCAACAACCCCAGGAGTCTTAACCCAATGTTTACTTTTGAAAAAGGAAGTACCAATGAAAAATTATTTGAGGCCAAATGAAAAATTTTAAGGGATAATACAGTTTGTTTCAAAGACACTGACACAATGTTCTTACACACAATAACAATAAGACTCTTTTAGCTCATTGTTTTGTTGTTTGATCTACTTCCTTTGTAGTAGGGTTGGATATCCTGGAGGGGCAAGAGGGCAGCTGTGCCCACTTAGCTGTACCCCTGTAGGGGCTGGATGAAAGTAATTTGTATTATTATTGAGTATAACATCATTTCCAAAGCCTTTGATTTAAATGAAAAATGAAACTACCAGGACCTCAGTCAGGGCAGTAACTAGGACCTCAGTAGAGCTCTACAGAGGTGCGAGAGCCTGGCAGAAGTACAACCAACCCAGTGACACTCCATCAATCAGGCCCTTCTGGCAAAGCTCATCACCCCTGTGGTGGAGCAAGGTGGTGGAGACATCATACTGTGGAGATGTATCTCAGCAGCAGGGACAGTCAGAAGTGAAGGAAACATGAATGGAGACAAATACACAGCTCTCTTTGAAGAAAACCTTCTTGGCGGAGCATATGACCTGAGGCTGGGGTGATACCATACTTTGGGCAGAATTTTGGGACCAGAGTTCTCAGACTGTTCTTGAGTGGCCCAACCTTGACTTGAAGGTAACAGTTCAGAGACACTTCAGATCCAATCTGAAGGAACTTGAGGGGATCTGTCAGGAAGAATAAACTTCACAAGGCCAGGTGTGAGATGCTTGTTGAGACTTTGGCATTATGACTTATTAGGTATAGATTGATTGGTAGAATGGTTTTCCTTTTCATTTAGTGATACATTTACAAAATAGTGAGATGAGGAAAAAAGTGAATGGGTCTGAACACTAGTGAGTGTATACTTCAGATTACAAAGTCCACAGATGCCTGAAAGTATGAATGTGATGCACATTTTCACAAGACAGTCACAAATGACATATTCTGTAAATTAATTATTGCAGTATGTTATATATTATTGCAGTATGTTATATAATTACAATGACATATAAATGTTACCCTGTTATAAACATACATATAAATGCTCATCTTCAGATTGGGGCAGTAGGTCTAGTGTATATCACTGATGCTGTGTTGCATATATAGATCATACTGTATTCTTTTTTAGTGATTTCATTGGAGGAACGTCAGAATAAGGTTCAGGTCCCAGCTGTTTGCCTCAGAGTTTCTTTCGCAGCTTTGGCTTTGGGGAATGGACTAGTTGGCAGCACATCACTGGATGAAGCAGGTTCCAGGAATCTGACCCAGCATGGCTTCTCTCTCCCAATTACACATTCACAGAGCAATCTCCAATTTGAGTCTCACATTTGAATCCAGATTTGATTTTAAAGGCCACCGTCTCTTCCGGAGCTCCAGTTTGGCGACATGCTACTACTGCCAGGTGCCATTTGTTACATCCGTGCTTTTATTAACCACAAAAAATATACTGAAATACAGGAGGTACTGTAATGTATCCATACACTGTTTTGCTGTATGTGATTGGTTGAGAGATTTTGGCATTTGACAGTGCTGTTGAAAGGTTCCAAGCTGTGGCTGAACTAGTCTTGCCTTCTGTCATACAAGTGATATGAGCTGTTGCTGCCCATGTGCGCAGTCTTACTTGGAGTGTTAAAAAGTACTGATGTGCAAGTTTGGCCAGTTATCGAAGTGTGAAATCCAGCTCCTACAGGAAGCTGTCAGATGAATTAATCTCCAGCTAAGCTCCTCGTCGGAGAGTCTTCTGGCAACGAAAGGCAGAATGACACAATATGAAAGGTGCATTTTTTCTAAATTAGATGGGAATTTACTAAATCATATGTGTCAAACTCAAGGCCAGCGGGCCAAATCCCTCGTTTAATGTGGCGGAGATCTTGCAGGAGGAGGCGGAGAATTATTTTATTGTTATTATACATGTTAATTTCGGACTGCCGCCCTATTTCCAATGTACCATATAAACACACAAACCAACTATTTTGTTTCATTTCAACACAGAATCTCTTTGTATATAAAGTACGTTTAAATATGGTGCAGTTATTTCTGTATTCTCAATCATGATTGATGAGAGCTGGGGGTGGGAGAGGGACAAGTGCATGCATCTCTGTCCCCAACAATACATATCAAATCTGTCAATAACTGTCATGACCTGCCACGGTTTGTCTTCAAAAGCTAACAGAAAAAACAAATGTTCATCCTTATTGTTCGCTGAAGTCCTGTCTAATATCCGGGCGCTCTTACAGCTCTTACAGCTCTTACAGCTCTTACAGTTCTTACAGCTCTTACAGCTCTTACAGCTCTTACAGCTCTTACAGTTCTTACAGCTCTTACAGCTCTGGCATCGACCACTGCATATAGTCACAATTACAAGTGGCCATTTGACATCAGCCGTAATGGTGATGTGACCTAATGAAATTGAGTTTGACACCGCTGTACTAAATTATCAATCAAAGAAGATATATACAGTGCATGTGTGTTAGGTGAAAAGTCTTTATTTTGATGATACGTTTGGTGCACATTGTATTTCTTGCACTGATTTGCATTAAACACAATGAGTATTGAATTCATCCACAAAACAAAATCTGCTGTGGTTTAGCCACAAAGACTCAATGAATTTACTGACAAGACAGATTGTTGTTCTGTATACTGGCCATGTGCGTGAGTGTAAGGACAGAGAGATTAGAGAGACTGAACCTGTGCATTCATAAAACGCTTTCAACAGTTCAGGATAACCAACAATTTTTTCTGCTCTGGTTAAAATGGTTCAGCTCAGACAGATGTGTCCTCACCTCTGCTCACACCTGCATCTGTTTGACTCTATTCACTTTGCATGCATTCATACTCTTTGTTAAGTTTTTGCTTTACGTTGTTTAATGAAGTTAAATGTCAGACACGAATGCAGTGTAATGAACTGGAACTTTTTCTCTCACCTTTCACCATAATACTCCTATTACCAGGGAGTGAGATAGTGTTGCTTTGTCAAGCCCTTTTACATTGCATACTGGCTCTAATTGAACCCCTTTGCGTCAGTATGAGACACACAGGGATATCACCAACTAGAGTGATAAAAAAGCACATTGATATTTGAGATCTATAGCAGTGACATAGCATATTAAGCCAAAAGTAAATGGAGTGAGGTGGATGACATGGATCGATGGGTCAACAACATGCAGGACTTTTTGCACTAGAGACATTGTGTTTTGTAACAATGGCCATTCCACAACATTAGTCACACGTTTATAGAATGTCTTATGGATGTATATCTCATAATGGTCGACACGCAGCTGCCATTATTCTCATGGTATCAAACAGTGATACCAAAGGGTTCCTTTAGTATTGGTATGATACACTGAAGAACTTAGAAAGCATTACTATCTGAAGCTGTAGGATGAGAATCAGTCCGGTGTCCTAGGAATTGCATTCATACTGTGCCAGTGTTCAGTACCAAAGCATAGATTGACATACAAGTGTAATTCAATTTAAGGGTGTTGGGGTGACAATTAAGAGGATCACTAAAGTCATAAAAGTTCATCCTGTGGGAAAGTCCCAAATATGTGTGCCAAATTTTATGGCCATGCACCAAACTGTTGTTTAGATATTTCACTAAAAACCATAAATATCAAACTTATGTTGGCTCTAGAGGAAAAAGTAGAGGGTCACTCGTGCCACTATATTCATCATCTGGGAGCCATAAATGTCTGTGCAAAAGTTTTGTGCCAATCCATCTAATAGATGTTGACACACTTTACATCAGAGTGAGTAGGTCTCGCCCTTTGGGGCTCATTGATGTCTGTAAAAAAGTCATGGCAATCCATCCAAGAGATGTTGTCTCAATTTGCATGGTTAAGAAGTTATTCTGGCCACACTGAACACTGATGACCACAAAGCCCTTGTTGATGAATGTAATCCAGGGTTTTGAATTATCAGACATCGGTGTTCTGTATGAGGATACGGTTGGAAAACCAGGATTATTACACAAGGGAGAACACAAACATTAAAGGAAACAACTGCAGCAGCAGAAAGTTTTAGCTTTAGTCTAACTGTACAAAAACATTTGAGGATCCAGTGTTTTTTCCTCAGAATTCTATTAATGCTTCAGTATTCACCTTTTAAGCATCAAGCTAATTGTAGCATGAGAGCATTGATTCACTCAGCTCAACCCAGACTAGCTCTGCTATGTCCTGCCACACTCAAAAATTAAAAGAAATAAGGAGCTGCAAAACTTACTGTCACACAAAAATAATTTTCCTCTGATTGGTTGGAAATAAACACCTCACCCAATCACTTTTAAAAGGGAATATCTCTGCACTGCTGCCAGACTGTCTGTGTTCACATGAAGATAAGCATTGAGTATATTTCCAGTAAATTGTTTTGTAGCTTTCAACAGCAGATACATAGACCATACTGTGACTAAACATTGAAAGTGATGCTACTAATGTTCTAGTGAGATTAATGGCTCTTCAATGACAGTGATGATGACAGTGACTGCTGTTAACACATTATTTACATTTTTTGCACAACTGACAGCGTCTGTTCAGAAGTCAGAGAACCACTTAATGCTTCTTTTATTATAGATATAGCCTGTGTCATGGAAAGTAACTGTAAAAGAGCCGGTGGCGACTGACCAGTTACTCTAGAAGACTGTGATAACCAAAGCCACAAGCTGGGGAATTTAATTGTAGTTGTGATTAATTGCAATGGGTCATTTCAACCACAATACACATGCCATCATTGCATGTCATTAACTTTGTGTCTCTCTCTCTCCCCTAGTCATGCTCCGTCCTCTCTCTCTCTCTCCCATTCTGCAAGTGTCCTCGACCTTGGAGCTGTATGATTCCAGTCTGCAGTCACTGGTCCTACCAACCTGCGCACTGCTGCTGCTCCTTGTTGTTGTTTGTGATCTCTGTTGCCTGCTGTTCTTTTCTCTCTCCTCTGTCCACTCAGCACAACCGGTCGAGGCAGATGACCATGAGCCTGGTCCTGCTGGAGGTTTCTTCCGTTAAAGGGAGTTTTTCCTCTCCGCTGTTGCCTAAGTGCTTGACCAAGTGGGATTATTGGGTTTTCTATATTATTCTTACAGTATATTGTGTAAGATCTTAGACCTTACAATATAAAGTGCCTTGAGGCCACTTTTGTTGTGATTATGCACTATATAAATACATTTCAATTGAATTGAATTGTCATGTGACCCTGACTATCTAATTAACCCAGTAAACATGTTAGCTGTGTCAGCTCTAACTAGCAGTAGACATCAAGACAATGTGCACAAAGGATAAAGAACAGACTGCACAGCCAGTTCACATTTTTGCCAAATTGCAGAGTTGCATCAATGTGCAACAAGCTAATCAAAACTTGTGCTATTTTTGAGGCTCTACACATGTTCACTGGTAGCATCTGTGGCTGTGATGTGGTGATGAGCAGCAGCAGGTTAGGGTTTGGGTTAGGGGTCAGAATTGTGGTGGATGTAAGGTAGGGCAGGAAGACCCCAGTCCTTGTCACCAGGCTGGGAGAGGCACTAGAGATTGTGGACCTGTACAAATATCTTGGGGCCACATTAGCAATAAACTGGAAACTGGATGAAGTATTGTATCATATCAGTCCAGTTTCCAGTGGCTGGATAAACTCTGGATACACCTGCACAAGATTTTGCCTCTACAACATCAGAAATCATCTAATTTCTAATTATGTTTAGTAACAGCCAAGGGCCAGATTTAGCTTTAAAGGGCTGCATAATTTTTGGGTTTACAGAACTGGTTGCACACCTGTAGTTTACTGACCTTTCCAAGGACATTTTTTATTAATAATATTTGTATCTGAGGAACGTTTGCATAGCAACTTAATGCACTAGAAGTGCAAAAGCAAAAGCGTTTTGTTTTGTGTAATAATTTAACAAATATAAATTGTTCACATTTAAATCAGGTGGGCAAGTAAGAACATTTTAAATTACCTTAGTTGAGTTAGCATGTTTGCTGACACCTTAATTTCTGAAAGACTTTTTTGTCAAGAATCTATAGCTTCCAAGAACAAATGAGTCAAAAGAGTTTACAAATAAATCTCAAATCTGAATTAGTATCGAAGTTGATGGAAGGTTTCCTCCGATGCTTCTTCTCCCTGTGTTGAAAGCCTTAAGGAGATAATTCTTTTGAGGAAATCCTATGAAATGAGATAGAGAGATAGAGAAGAGCTGTGAGGCGTCATCATCTTCAACACAAGACAGAAAACTAATAAGAGATGAGCAGGAGTAAAGATCTACCAAAATTAGCTTAGGTTTTAACTCTGTTGAATGCAGATGGCGTTTGGCATTTTTCAGTTCTCACAGTTCTGTCTGTAACACGGCCTTTTATCCATTTTAAACCATGTATTTCACAAAGGCACATACACACACACACACACACACACAGGAATCCCTGAACACTGACTATAGCTCTCCAACTTAAGTTCTGCAACTAGAAAACTGTCACAGCCGACAGTATTGCTGTTCCTCAGCTTGTCAGTCAGCCATCAGATAAAAGCAGCAGACATTTGCTTTCCCTGCTCGGCCTCATTCTTGACCTTCAACACAGTACAGAGGCCCTCCAGCAGAGGGATGCAATATTCTCTATAGGTGCATATCAACTGCCACGACCGATTTCAAAGGTTGCTCCCACCCTGAGCCACCTCACCTGCAAACTACAAAGAGCAGGAATTTTCAATCACAGGTCTCAGATGCAGTGGCCTTAGTATCCACAGCCCCTGGGCACTCTAGCACACAGCTGACCCCTTAGCTCAGTGGTGGGAGCAGTTCAAAGCCGAGCGGGGACAGACACATCTCTCAGGCTCCCATAAACACAACACAGGTCTTTCTTAACCTGCGTGGAAACACACGCACAGAAAAAAACCAGGAGGGCTGAGTCACAGAGGAAATTCTGAAGATGTCTTGGTAAGAATAATTACCCAAATTATAAATGGTGCTGACAGATTTAGTCAAACACTTTCTTTTTGTTGATACTTGCTAATGATGATTTATGACCATAGGCTGTTAATGCACATGCAGTGATTCATCACAGGCCTAAAAGCTGCGAGACTCACTAACTCTGATTATTAGATTAATATTTTATAATGGTAATTAGGCCAGCGCAGGCTGGTTAGGGACCAAATACCGAAACCCTGCTAAGAAAAGGCAAATAGAAGTCACACTTTAAAGAGATGGGTTTCATTTGTGTTCTTTTGTGTTCTGCCATCAGTTCCTCTAACATCATTCCAGTGGTGACATCATCACTGAGACAAGTTGTCATATTTAAATCTGTCTTTAAGTATCTTATTTTGATTAGTGTTAATTTGTTAGCTCCAGCTCCATTCTGAACACTTCTAATTAACCTTTCATCCTGTTTTATTGTGTAGTATATGCTGAAAGATAATGGATTGCATGATGGATTAAAGCAGTGCTTTTATGTTGCAAAAGCTTAGCTACATCTGAGTAGTTCAATGCAAAAAAAAGCACACTGCATACAGTAAGCTGGCTCCAAACACCATGTGAGAGATTGCATTTTGAGGATTTGAAGCATTCCGCATATTTTGATTACCATATACTGCATAACCAGCAGTATATGTGACTGCGATATACAGCCCCCTGCCAAAACTAATTGCTGATACCTATATACATTACACCTCTCTCTGCTTTTATCTGATTCATTTGCCATAATTATCACTGGTACACAGCTTTGTGAGATGTGAAAGCAAGACGACATGATGAGGTTGTTTGCCTTTATTCCTCTACTTCCCTAGTTTTTATGGCCTAATTAGGACGGCCCTGGGGGAGATCCCTGTGCGCTGGCACACTGGCGAGAAAAAAGAGAAAGGTAAAGTCAGGGTGAGTGGAGTATAAAATGTAGCAGCAGAGTTTCTGGGTGAGTGCATGTGGGATATAAAGATGGACAGGCTGTCGATAGCTGAGAGACCGGGGAGCAGGTTTTGGTTGGGAAAGAGACGAGGATGCAGTGATGAAGGACAATTGTATATGGGTGTGTTGGGGAGGGACTTAGTCAAATATTCACTCATTTATTCAATATTTGCTAGTCAAGCGATTCTACTACTACAGTATTACTAGTAGATTGAATCACGCAGTGTAAAGTTATCTGAAGATTAATGAAGATTTTTGTGAACTCAAACACCATATTTAAAAACTATTTATAGTCAATACACCCATTCAATGCATTTCCATTCAGAAGAGCCAAATGGAACTTACCATTATCTTCTGGTGTTATAAAGTCCAGGTAGGAAGTTGGTGAGGGCGGGTGGGCGAAAATAAACTATTGTTCTGACTAGGTTGTAGATAAGAGTCCTATGCTAAACCACATTAAATATCCCAATAGTTCATAGCAGCCACTCAATGGCATGATAACATTCAAAGCAGGGGCGTTTTTGTCTGTGTCTCAGGCCTTGGGGTTGGTTGACAGCCACTGGATGAGACCTTGGTCTGTCAAACTGCCAGCATTAGGTCGCACAGGACCTGCTTACACAGACACACTGCAGTCAAGAAGCTGTGGATGACGTGAATAATTATTATGCAGAAATGACACAAACACAGCAATTAAAGGCTGCTGTGTTAGGTTCAAACACTATCGAATTGGATAAAACTGTAGAATTTAGACTGAAGTGGTGTTTGCACATTGTATCGTGCACAAACTGTATGTATGTTTGATTAAGCAAAATGTAATCTAAATCCGCAAATGGGTTTTCAACTGTCTTTGGTTAACAATCAACCTGTTTATACTTGATGTTACGATGTATCTTGGACGATCAGATCACAAGTGGGCAGCCGAGACGAGACACATCACAGCAGACCAGCAGACCACTTGTGTTCAGACATTACATAGAATAGAATAGAATAGAATAAACCTTCATTATCCCACAAATAAGAAATTTAAGGTTTACAGAGCTCTATAACAAAGGGAATATAAAATAAGAACAAGTAAGTTAGTTATATATATACACAAAATAACCCTATAAACAGAATCAACCAAATATTTTACAAGATGTACTGAGATATGTACACAAGTGTGAAGAGTTGTGAATGATCTGGTTGAGATATACAATGTAGAAGCAAACTGTAAAGGAATACCAGCAATTAAAAAACAGATAATATGTCAATCAAAAAGGTGAAATCAAAATAACCATGTTAAACTGTGTTGTAAAGTATGACAGATGCTGGTAAGAATGACCTGCGGTAGCACTCCTTCCTACGCTGTGGGCGTAAAAGTCTATTGGTGAACGAGCTGCTCAGTGCCCGTACAGTTTCATGCAGGGGGTGGGAGGTGTTGTCCATGATGGATGTCAGCTTGGATAACAGCCTCCCTTCCTTACCTGCTCGATGGAGTTCAGCAGACAGTCCAGGACAGAGCTGGCCCTCTGCAATTCCAACACACATTCCAATACATCAGTTCCAGACTAAAGATTAGCAGGGTTCATCCAGACCAGTGCTCTCTAACCTAATAAACCACTATATTCAAGTCCAGTTTGACTATTCATCCTGCTGTTTAATAATTTTCACTGCAAACTCTATTTGGCCATCAATTATCTGTTGGTCATTTAGCCACTTTTTTTGTTGTTTAAAAGAGATCTGATGGAAAATGAGCTGATGGGTGAAGGAATATGTCATTTGTTATTCTCATCTGTATAAAGAAAGTTCCTTCAAACTGTACTTATCAATATGACATATTAACTAAGCTCTTCAGTGTGTAGCCTATTTTAGATGAATATAGTTGCATCTCCCGTTCCAGTTTTTGTAGCTTACAAACTCCAATGTCACCAGCCTCATTTCCAGCAGCGGCAGGCAACTGTTTTCAGCAAAAAGCCATGAAAAAACATTCATAAGCATTTACTGTAGGTCAGAGAAGCGTCTAATTCAGCTGCATATGACTGGAAGATGCACTGAAAGCCTTTTTACACCATTTATTCCATTCTAGCATTGTGAAACGGGCGTGTTTGAACCTATTAACTATTTTCTCAGGAATTGAATGACAAAAATCAGGTCACCATCTTCGCTTGTCACCATCAGTATTTTGAACAAACGCAGATAGAACTTAGAGGTAAACTGTGTGAAAGGAAATAGGATGAGATTTTGTTTGTTTGTGAAGAATGATGCAGGGTAGCTAAAGACAGGGGAGGGGCTGGCAGATGTGAGTTAGGAAAACATCTCAAAGTCCCTCAAAAGATAGCTACCTAACCTAGGGCTTCATTTAGCAACAGTGAATAAACAGAGTTTGTGCTTAAACCATGTACACACTCATTTCTACATATAGAATCAGCTTTTTTGGGTTTGTTCTTGTAAAACTGTGTGTTCATTTGGAACCTCTCCTGGCTAGATGTACCTGCAAATTCCCAGATGTAGACAGGTATAATTGCAGACAAACATATTCCTTGATTGCAGGAACAAAACTCTCCAACTGTCAGTGAAATATCTGCCCACACGCCTGCTCCCAGAAGGCAGGACATTTGTTCTTCTTTAAGTTATACATCAACCTAATTATTCATAATTACTTCTCCATCTCTTTATATCTCATTTTGTTTTCCACATCAAGTAGGTCTACATTAAGAAGACATTCAGTGTTGGAGCTGGTATTAAATTAAGAGACCTATCTGAAGAGTGTCTCCCCTTTACTGCTTGCTCCTTCATTCACTAAAATGACAGAATCTATCACATTGATTTTTACCTGTCATATACATTTACATTTTTACAACCCTAACCCTAAATTATTAGAAATAAAGATTGCTCATGAGTCTAAAAGTTGCAAGTCAAGTCAAGTCAAGTCTCAAGTCTTTGAGGAGCAAATCTAAGCTAAGTCTCAAATGGCAAACTCAAGTCCCCATCTCTGCCACAGAGGCACTATCAGGATGCACAATGGCAAGAGGTATTACAGTATGTTGTGTGTGGGGGCTAGTAAAGAAAAGGGTGGCTCTGAAACACTGGAAACTACTTTATGGCATCACCCTAACTCAGCAATGCAGCAGTTCTTAAAAGAAGAGTGTAAGATTAGGAAGTCAAGGAAAGGAGTGATTGGCAGCAACCCAAGAGAAGTTGCACTAAGGCATTACAAGAAGGTCAATCAAATCCTATATGTGTGCTGGAATAGGTAAAGGAGAAAGCTGAGAAAACATCAAGACGAGATGGGAGATTTCTTTTATAAAAATGGTTCGGGAAGGTTTTCTTTAGAGGTAGTAAGGTAAAGACGGAGCAGGAGATAGATAGGCTTGTCTGAGAGCAAAGACAACTCAGACAGCAGTGCATACTACATATTGAGAAAAAGAGGGCATTAATTTGTAGAAAAATTACCTCAAATCTGGGTTAACTTCAAAGAAAGTAGAACATCTTGGAAGAAAACAGGCAGAAATAATGCCTGGCTTTCATAGGGATGTTCTCTTTTGCCACATTTGACTCTTTGTGGAAATAAAGAATTTAGTGTGTCTGTTTACATTTTAGTCTGACCTCAGGTAGGTTAGCTTACATACTGTATCTCCTCCTAACCACGTTTCACTTTACTGGCATAGACTTGGAGAAATATAGGATTTTTAATGAGTAACCATGCCCAAGACACTTTAGAAAATAGCTCCACCCCGATTATAAGCAGATCAACCAGCCACATAGCCTGTTTTTGGAGCCTTGAGTGCCAAACTGCAGGGACTCTTTACTGAGCATGAAAATTTTCAGATAGAATGCTATGCATAATGAAAAAGAAACAAGATCATGAAAAAAAGAACACATTGACTAATTTGCCATGCTTCCCCTCTCCCTTTACTACTCTCTCTGTTCAATTATTCATTGCATTGTATTCAACTACTTCTCCCTTGATAGCTATCATGTCAATCTTTAGTGAAGACCTGCTGGTTGTGCTGGGTTGCTGGAGATGAGTGCATTCACCAGTATATCTGGGGCCTTGACCATGAAGCGAGTTCAGCCTGGTCTGGCTTCACTGAGTCTGTCAGAGATGGTTAGGCTACCTTGGCTCTGCCATCTCTAGCTTTAGCTCTAGCTTTTCTATTTTGTCTACAGGTGTATGGCAAAGGGATTAATTAGAAGAAAATGGTAAAATATAAAATAGTAAGTGGTTATAATATTTGGTTATAGCAACAAAAAAACATTATTCTACTAGGTGAAATGTAAGGAATATGATTACATAACTAGACTTGAATACAAATTTAAAGCAACACTGAAAATAATTATATTGTAAGGGTGGCAGTGGATCAGACGGTAAAGCAGTTATCCATAAACCCCACGACCTTATTAATCATTGGTTTGGCTGTTGATGTGGTTTGATCAGATCCACTGATGTTATGGTTACGGGTTAGCCCAATCCCCATCATACTGCAGGCTACTATGGCGATTTAATCCAATTAAAGGTAAACCAACATTGTGGCACCACAAAACCTGAGTTTAGCCCAAAGATAGCTGGATATGCCACTAATCTTGTTTTGAGGTACATACTCCTGGGAGTTGGGAGAAAAGTGCATGCTGAGCATGTTTGTGTAGGTGTACATGCTTACATACAGATGTATAATGCTTACATATACATACAATAGAGTACAAAGTGTACATCAGGACATTCAGGCTTAGAGGCTGGATTGATTTTTTCATCATGTCCTGGCAAAACATTGATTTTTTTCTTGCCCCATTCCTTGGACAATGACTCTTATCAGCCATTTAGGGTTCAAGAAAAAGAGATTGTGAGAGCAATGAGGAAGGTAGCCTAAGGCTAAGCATGTGCTCTGCTAATGGAGAACATACTGTATAGATTGTCAGGAGATACCCACTGGGCCAAGTACATTTCGATTGTTATGCTGAAAGTCAAAGTGATGGCTAAATGTAATAACCACATTATCTAAATTAGGAAAACATTACCATGATGCAGAGTCCATGTATTACAAATCATATAATATTGACCTATTCCATTTCCTTTCATTGGGTGTTGGGTTCATTTAAGTCAACATTTCTGCATAAAGAAATTTCTCTACACCATCCTAGATATAGTTTTAGTCACAGATCATTGTCTAATTCTAGTATCCAGATAAGCCAGTGTCTTTGATATGTTCAGCAGCGCTACTCTACATGGTTGCACTGGTAATTGCAAAGAAGAAATTTACCTTTATTTTGGTACATGTGACCGGAAACTGTTGTACTTTTATCTACAATCTTAGTTTACATATATTTTGAAGTTTTTCTTGGTTCTTTTTCTATCAGTGAAACAAATTACTCCAGGAAGGATGACAACAGTCCCATGGACCTTAAATGTCATAATAATATCAGCAACTTTGGTCACAGAAACATCAAGCTGCTTGGACAGGGTCTTGTAGTGTTTACCTTGATCATGATCATTTTTGATCATATTCTTATCTTCTCAAACAACTCTATTCTTTTCTTACACTTGACACTTGTGCTGTTTAGCATCATTGTGTGGTACATACAATGATATCAAATAGCACAGTTGTACAACTATAGATACTGTATATTTTATACCAACAGTATCTTACTGGGACTATGCGACGAAGGCTGAGCTGTCTAAAAAACAGTCACATGACTAGCACAGAATCAGTACCTGAAGATTTCTGTTTGTACTTAAATATTAAATATCTGATATTAAATGAGAGCAAAGGTGTTGTTACAGGACAAGTTTGCCCAGCTGACTGTGGCTGGCTATCAGGTTTTAAAGTTTTAAAATACAGTATTACCTAGTAGGTTTCACCGATGGAGACAGCACATTGCCAGTGGAGCAACATTTATTCTTTACTTAACAGGACTGGTAGATTGTAGCAGGCCAGACCAGGATAAAGTTTACACATCAAACAAGATCCAACTCACATTTAGTACAAATGAGACTAACCATTGCTGCTTTCACTAGAACCAAGCACTACTGGGTTATTCTTACATTTGTACCAGTTGTAAAGAGATTATGTGTTATTTTACACATCAAAAGTTTTAAAGTGAATACCAAAGACACAGTGCAGGCCACTGTTGTTATGCTACGCTATCATGTGTTGCACTTTGGGCCATTCACTTATAATATATGGTCTCAGAGGAATATAATGCATACTTGAGAAAAGGTCAGTGAATAGCAACAGAGCAGAGGATGTGCTGCATGGAGAATCAGGCTGGAGGACAGGGGCTTTGCTGTAGCTGTGTTCTGACTGATGAAACAGGTAAGTCATCAGGACATATTCATATGCTGATAGAGAAAGGGTTCAGTTCATGGCAAATTGCCTATAGACCCTACATTACCTGGCAGCTACAGTATGTCTCTCATACATGCTTATGGACAGAGATATACACACTAACACTTTAAAGGAAGGGTCCAAAACTTTAAATCGGTTAGGTTTTTGATTTCCTGCAGGGTCAGCAAGCCTGTGACTTCAAACCTTTGATGATAAATGACCATACACTCACATAAAATGGGAATCCTCTCACAGAAATGCGGTAATTGACTCATTTTTCACAAAGCGATTGAACAGGAAGAAGTTTCCTCTTGACAAGACGGCAGATAAAACAGAACCCTGAGCCAAGGACATCTGTGGCCGTCGCTATAATTGTCACTGCCTTCACTGACTTATACATGAACAATATGTTGCGTGGGCTGTAGGGTCCACTGGGTACATTGTTGGTCTTTATGATTATTGTTTGCTGTTGTTTGAATCTTTCCTTACCCACGCACCCAAACTTGAGAAACAACCAAGGTTTCTAATTTCTATGCATGTTCAAGGTGCTCCATGTTCTCTTTGCACTAGTCTCAATTCCAACTCCATGATTCAATCCCTGTGTATTTACAATAAAGTGTACACAAGTGTACATATAGGGTTCACAATTAAATGTAGGAAATGAATGAATGACCCTTGGGTCCTTGGGATAGTGTGTGGGCCCATGATGAACCGGGCTTGCACTGGGGCTTTTCTGGAAATTCTTATTTGTTTGGAGCAAGAACGTCTCCACAGCTCCAACAAAGCTGGTGGCATTCAACAGAACATGTTAACCATGGGTGTTCATTGCTTCCACCACCGTCTTCTTATTTCTTTGCTCTTTTTCAGTTCATTCTGTCAAGCTGGAGTCCATCATTTACAGTACATACATTCTGATTTGCACATCCCACAAGAAAGCCTGCGATGTCTTCGGCATAGCCAAACAATGCTGCAGGAGATGAAGGAGGCAGCACACACATCACTGTTTATATACACTGAGCCAGTGGCAGTTTTTATGATAGAAAATGATATCCTCTCTGTCACCCTGTGGGGCTTTCTCCAGTTACTGTCCACGAATGAGAACATGATGAATGAAGACCGTAACAGCAAGGAATACAGAATAGGCAAAAAGTGCTCATTTGAATATCTGAATGATTCTGCAGTGGACATGCTCCTATTTCCACAAAATTTTAGTCTTGTCTTTTTTAAGTCAAACTCACAATGAAGTACATTATTAATGAAATCATAAATAGCTGCAGAGCTACGATGTTGAGGACAATTATAAATTTAGAAAACTGCAGAATGCATTATAGTAAAAACTGCTATTAATGTTTTATAAGTGTTCATACATGCATATGATATATCAGCCCCTTTCTTTGATGATGCATAGCACATGTCGTATGTATAACCTTTATTATCATATTGAAACAAACAGCAGTTGACATCGATATGTCAGTAAATTGGGTGCCATACTCTGGATTTTACCACTTACATATAGAATATGAAGTACTAAAAGGTATTTTTTCTCCTCCAGTACATACTGTACATGATTGTGACAACTGTTGTATTAAAGCTGAAGTAGAATTCTTTTCATATTGTAGACTCAAGCTAGTAGCTAAAGCCAATTAAATTGTCAAAACAAAAAAAAAATCCCAGTGTAGGAAAACTTTTAAAATCACTTTAGATTACTCTTTGTCACATAAAATAAGAGGAAGGCTTGAAAAATATTTACAGTAGACTCTCATATAAAGAGATTACCACAAGTGTGAATAGTAAAAACATGGATATGTGGCAGTGACGTAATAATCAGGAAAATGATGATGTTGTCAAATGAATAATAGTAATGATAAGTGATTAAGTCCTGAAGATCACCCACAGTAAACACACTGTTCATTTCTCCTTCAAGGCCAAACACTCACTGAGATCACTGACGCACTGAGTGAGTGATGCCATCACAAAATAAATGGGCAGAGGTGGCGGCAAGGAGAAATCAATCAACACAGCTGAAAACAGCAGCGTGGAACAATTAGAAGCAAATACAGGCTATGATAGCAATGATCAGGAGTATGTTGATGTTGTAAAACAAACATTACAACAGTTACAACATGTGATTATGTGCTGCTGTAAAATTAGAGACTTTCAAATGTAAATAAACTCTAACCCTCTTCTGAATGTATTCTTTGTTTAGTACAATTATTTTAGATGAGAGCAAGGGTGTCATGCATAACATTTTTCTGGGGCACAGTTTCATGATCCCATTTTAAATAGTTTTTAGATCTGGATAGAAGAAAGAAAGTACATTTTGCATTTCACTTGAAAATCAAGGTTTCAGGGTCTTCAGGAGGAGTGGAAAAAAACTTTCCATAGTCTATTATGATTTGGGGCCATGTCATCAGATGGTGTTGGTCCACTGTGTTTTAACACCAGCCCAGGTTTGTTGCCAACTCATCTGACTTTCTTGTGAATAGAAAGATGAGAAGCAATAATACAACTGAGCTGAAGGCTGTTGTCAAAGCAACCTGATCTTCAACATTGCCACAGGCAGACTGCCTCCATGCCATGCTGCAAAAGATCCCTTAAGTAGTGAGTGGATTAGTGAGCACACTTTTGAATAGAAGACATATCTGTTGGAAATACTTGAGTAATATTTGGATTTTAGATTTTCATCAGGTATAAGTTGTAATTCATCAAATCAATCAAATATATTCATCAAATCATAAAAATATTTTATATTCCACTTTATACTGTAATTCTGTAATGAATCTAGAATATATGAGAGTTATAATTCTCTGTAATCATTTTCTACTTCATGATATCCAAATTTCTTGAGATGCTCCTGTAAAGTGTAGGCCACCCACATTTTGGAAGCGTTAAGAGCTCAGCAAATCCAGCATGTGCAAATGTTTAATGTGTGTAATATTATAGAATAACCTTATGCCTGTGTGTATGTGTGTGTACAGCTGTTTGTTCATTTGTCCCTCAGGGATGACTGATATTACAAGATTTCTCCAACTAATTAATCTGCTATTGTAACATCTTTGTGTAGATCAAGGAGCCTGGGAGACAACCCTGAAGCAGGACAGTTAGGACAGTTTCTGAAGAATGACTTAATTGAGTCCACATTGCAATCTTGCAGTGTGCATTGCTCCTAACCTGTTGTCAGAGTGTGTAGAGGTCCTTAACACAACAGATGGACCTCCTGGGGTATGAGTTTCCTTTTAATTACTTTGCTTGAATAAGCAATTTACATTTGAACTTGCAACGCCCACTAATTAATTCTCCCAAATCTTTTTTTTTATTAATAGGAAGTGTAATTCAGGTCAAATGGAGGAAATTGATTTATAGCAGCTACATACAAAGTATTTAACCTCAAAAGACATAAAAAGTGAACTCTTAACTTGACTGCCTGGGCTGAAAATAATAATACAATTGTTTGTTGTGTGGAATTAAATTTTTGGTATGTTTAATAAATGCTAATTTATTAAAAATTAATTTGTGCTTAAACATCTTTCATCAAATATCAGTATCTTGTGAAGACCCATTTTTATTCAACAAAAGCACCACTCCATGACAAAACCAATCCATGACTTTTCAGTTGAAAGCTTGTAATGTGGAGTAGCAGCATGTTTGGTCTGCATTGGCAATGAAGAACATTTCTAATTCTGATAAAGCTGTGTTACATGAAATAGCAACAGCTGAAAAAAAAGCCTTAAGATATATGATGATGAAAATCTAACTTTATAACCTGTGTGATTTCAGTTTACACTGTGAACACAATGAAACTGTGGTTTTACTTTTAGCAGTAAATAGACAGTGTGCAAGTGCTAAATTCCCCATCTGGGTCTTGGCTAATCCAGCTTTATCCAATCTAAGCTAAAGGCAGAATTAAGTGTCAAGTTTAGGCTAGCAAATATCAGTTCCATTTCCAAATCAGAACCAACAAGTTCCAAGCCAAACATGTGTTGGACTAGGGACCAGAACCAGCAAGTTTTCTCACAAATCAAGCCAAACTAAATTTAGCAATTCCCGGAGAAATTGCGTGGGAGAGATAACCTGAGCACCTGAGGGTGGGGCGGTCTTTGGTGGGGTTCAGGGGATTGTTTGGCACTTTTAGCATTTAGCATGCTAATTAGCATCCATGCATCCATCCATCCATCTGCGGTCCATGGCAGGGGTGGGGAGAAGTTGCTATAATTGCCCCCTCCCTCTGCCTTTCACTGACACAGGCTTGGAAAAAATAATTTCTGAAAAAAAAAACAATTTTTGAGCATTGGCTCTATCTAGTCATAGCATGCATTACATACAGCTCTGTTTTGACTATCTCTTTCCTATAGACCTCCATTCAAAAAAACATGATGAAAAATATTAATAAAAAATAAACCATAAACGACGCTACTTCCAAGTAATAGCACATCATTCCTATATGAGTCCTACATTGTGAACAACATTTTTTGGACAAAGCGTGTGGGACTAGATAGCTGGCAAAAAAAAGGGCGGAATAATAATAATAATAAAGAGAAAAGAGGAACTCATACATGGGAGAGCCTACACACAAATCCCAAAATCTACATCAGTATATCTGTGTGATTTGTCAGAAACAAGCCCATCAAGGTTTGACCCAAGACTAATAGTCACAGACTCAACTGAGTCTGGACTATCGAATTCAATGTCCAAACAAACAAACCATTTTAAACTAACATTAAACCTTGCATTGACTATAACACAAATTAAATCTTGAATTGGTGTCTGGTAGAAATTTTCACTGAACATTTCATGGCCAAACTAATAATAATGGAAAATATCTGCACATAGTTGAATTTACAAGTTTCTCAGAAAATCACAAAACAAGTAGGAGGGGCCCTTACACCATACAAACCCCGCTTCCCTCCCTTTGGAGTTATCTCTTACTCTGTGTATTGATGAGTTTTCTTCAGCCTGGTCAGCCAAGTGTAAAATCCTGTGTAATACATTCCTTTTTAATTTGGGTTGGCACCAGTCGCTGCATACCAATGCACTCTTGCAAGGTCTGCATGTAGCTCTTAGTGCTTTTCTGTTATATCAAATCCCCCTCCCCCAAGTCTGCTGACTAACAACCGCTTTCAGCATCTGACTCAAATTTAGATCGACCCAATCAAGTCATTGTTCTATTCGTGTGCGTGGCCCAATGTGTGTGTATGTGTGACTGCAATGTGTCCTAGCCTACCAGCAGTTATACCATCTTTGTTTTAAACCCATTAAAGGTGTGACTTTACCTGCCCAAAGCTCTTTGAGATTTCTGTGTGTACCTTAATTCGCTCTGTGATTTGGTCTTGAATTTATAAATGGAGTAGTGTGTTGTTTGTTTGTGTGTGTGTGTCTGCATGTGTCCACGTACATGCGCTGAATACACGAGTAAATGCCACTGTTGGTGCTGGAGAATTCTAAAAACTCTGGACAATTTGATTTAAAACATTTGTTAGTCTGTCAATCACTTTTACAATCACACAATAACTGCACAATAAATCCCACTTAATATGACAATGTTCTCTTAAATCACTGCACTAAAGACATCACCATGGCATCGTCACACCAGCAGAAAAAAATAAAAAGTGTCTTACTTGTTCAAGTCTTGTGATAGAAGGAGACCGTTCTCCTGTTAAGTCGTGTAATTAGTTGCTTATGCCAACAGGTTATTACAACCAACATATAAACTGATCATATCCTTTTATATCTGTTTGCTCATGCAACCTCTTGTGTCCCCTAATGCAAAGTTATCTGGTTTCACTGTTTGTCCAGGGGAGGAGGGCTCAGGACCGTACCTCCCTGCTAATCTTTGGCCTCAGATAAGCAAACAGGCAATTACCTCTTATCGGTAAGCCCCAGTGAGCGATGCAAAGGATGATAGCATTTAGTTAGGTTGCATGAGAGGTGATGTTGATGAGCTGTTAGTCATTAGAACAGCCCAAAGTCTCCTTGACCTGATTTATCTTAATTTTGAGGCAGCAATGGTGTAGTTAAAGCAGGGAGAGAATACAGTTGTGAAAGGCAAACATCTGCATACAGAGGGATGGCAGGGATGGAAAAACTATTTAACACTGATTCTCTCTTGCACATTTAAAACACCTTTACAGTTTCATGTATATACTCACTTTGTCACACACACATAAACAAATGTGTTTTTTCACTGCCTTCGTAAGGGTGTGTGTGTTGTGGGGAATGAAGGTTGTTGCTGACTGTGCGGTTTCCCTCACTGTGTCGCTCCGGCTGCCAGCAGAGGCCAATGAAGCCTGAAGAATTTGTCTTCATTCTTCCTTGTATCCCAAGGCCCCTAAGTCACTCTGACTTTAAAGGGCAGATACATCACATAATAACATTAGTGTGTGTGCTCTCTTTGTAGCGTATCTGTTGTTGCATTTTTTTTCACTGGACAGTTTCTATCAAGTCTTACTTACTGATGAATAAACTGCGAAACTGAGGATGAAGAGTCTTCCAAATGAAATATAGGCAGTTTATTTTTGCAGTGTACCCATAGATCTATTGTTGGATCACTGCATTACTTTGATAGTTGGCTGTGGCTCAAGAAGTTAAATGAGTTGTCCACTAATCGCAGGATTGATAGTTTGATCTCCAGCTCCCCTGGTGGCTGCATAGTTGCATTGCATGTTGCATAGTTACAAAGAGAGCTGAAACAGAACATTACTGAACTATGATCAACTGTTATACATTCACTTAAAAACAATGGTTACAAAACTGAATGTGAGGCCAAATGATTCCATATAGAAACAGAAGTCTTGTTGCGATGTAAATATGAGAAGTTTGATTTAATGCTTGTTATTAGCTAGTTTTAAATGAGAGGATGTGCACTGAATAAATGTACTAATGACTTAATGGACACATGCCAGCTTACATTTAAAGGAGATTTCTGGTGTTATGATCTTTGTCACAAGAACATTAAAATCAACCAACCAGCCACATAATGACTTCACTTTTTATAAATGTAATGTGTATAAATGTGTTTCTACATTTCCAACTTAAATCATGAGGCAGCAAACCCATCATGTGTGACTCAGTGGGATCATTTTAAATTAGATATAGTTCCTTAAAGGACTTCTCTTGCAAGCTCTCAATATTATAGCGGATGTTTTCAATAAATATATTTTGTTTGTTTGTTTTTGTTTAATGTATAACCAAAGAATTATTAAGGATATGATTAAAATTATTCAAATCAATCTTGGTTTAATGCTCACTGCCAACAGAGGTCTTGTAGACTCAGTAATCCATCCTCCCTTCTATAGATTAATCCACCTGATGTATTTGCTGTGCTCTTTAGCAGTGCTGTGGCAGAGTTGTTTTTACTCTTCCAGTGGAAGCAGACAGGGCTGGTCTGGGATAAAATAAATAAATCAATAAATAAATCAGTGCTGGGCTTTTGCCCAGACAGTCCCACTGCAGTCAGCTGGACACCAACCGTTCTCATGCTCCCCCTCAATACATGTTTTTGTAAAAAATGATGTTGTTATACACAGAGACATTTGTTCAGATGTTGTTGTTCTTTAGCGTGGATTCTAATTTGCACCCCGTTTAGTGTATTGGTGTGTGAAGTTTGTGAAGAATATAATATATCCCTCCCTATTTCATTTAACATGACATAACATAACGTTCCTGCAGATTAAAAGCTCATCCATGACACAATGAGGCCATCACCATACATAAATTAAATATAGATTGACATGGTTTGTCTCATGTGTGTCTTATACCTACCAGAGGTGGTGATCCCGCAAGCAGATGCTAAAGCAAGCATGTCTGGGAGTTTAATACATTTTTAAATTCCCAGCAATGTTTCAAACTAGTGCCCTCAGATAGAATGACCAAAATAGCCATTGCCTTGCTTAGGATGAACTTAGCAGTATTGTAACTGCTTCAAAATAAAAGCATATTTCACTGGATGGACTTCATCAGCAGTAAGAAAACTTAGGTAAGCGTTAGCAAAAACTTAATATGGGTAGGAAAGTGAGCAGAGATAAGAACAGTAAAACTAGAGCATCATCTTCTGTGAAACCACCAGAGTGGCTTCCAATAATTAAAGAGGCCATATCATAGAATTTATATTCTAGGGCTATACTGAAATAGTTTTGAACAACTAAAAATTCCCCAAACTGCAAATTCTTCTTAAAATTGGCCTTTTTGCAGCTCTTTTCATCTGTTCCTTGTAGCTTCTATCTCCCTCACTCTGAGTGGTCAGCTTGCAGAAACCTGCCAGTGGACTGGACAGAGGAGAGGAAAAGCTTCCCACATTACTTCTGCTGCATATGTATAATGAGAATGTGTGGGTGTGACTAAGTACTTTGCATGCTGAAAACAGGTTTGTGAGGGTTCGTTTGCGAACTGAGGTTTTTTATACAGGAACGTTTTGGGTTCAGAGAGTCTCTGAGCCCCTGGAAAACCTTGGGAAATTCTCACTGGCAGAGACATGAGCTTTTGTTTTGTCTGTGATTTTTTTCTACAAACGTTCAAGCTCATGTGTTACAACTTTGATACTGTTTAATATGGACACCCATCATCAACAGTGAAGTTACAACTAAAAATACAAAAAAATAGGGCTGTCAAGCAATTAAAAAAACAGTCTAATTAATTATATGAATCATCTACCTTATTTGCAGCAATAAATTAGATAATAATATACCTGGCCTACATCATTTTGCAAAGTATACTATATTCTGTTTTAGATGGCCATCTATTGTGATGTTTGGTTTAAGGGTGCATTAGTCAATTTGCTGCACTGGGTCATCACAGAACGCGATTAATCTGTGTTTTTTTATTTTAATGAAACAGCCCAATTTGTCTCACAGAACATGTCTGTGTAACTAAAACTGATTAATGGGTCCAGCAGGATGGTTTCCTTAGCTCCATTATCGATGTCCCACCACACTGTATTGTCTCCAAATCAATCGGTAGAACAATTATCGTGTTCAATCACACCAGCCAGCTAATCACCTCAACACATTTGGCTGGTAAATCACACACACACACACACACACACACACACACACACACACACACATGCAGTACCACAGAACCTCTGTCTGACAGGTGTGTGGTGAGATTAGACTTCATTATCTTTTGTGCTCCTGTATATTAAGGTGGTGTAATATGCGACACAGGAGATGGACTCTTTTCCAAACCCTTTGCCTTCAGCATTGCATTTGTGATAATGTGCACTAATGGACCGGTTGCTAAGGAAACCGAAAAGGAGGTAAACAACTGCTGGATACATCCTTTTCTGCAGGTGAGAACGTAAATGAGGACAAGATGAGATACACAAATAAAAGTGAATTGATTCAAACCAAATAGAATCAGAGCAAAATACAGTCTTAAAGTAAAAAAAACAACAACTAATATTAAGATAATAACTAGTGTTTAATAAAGAAAAAGACACGTAACACGATGAAGGATGAGGTGCACAATCTTCCACACTATAACGATTCACATTAAGCTAGTGTCAATAAAATGCAACATTCCCAGCAGATGTTTCACATTAAAAGTCTATTTGGAAAAGAGAGGAAATATGTTCTTTAAACTACCAAATGGCTTCTAATGTAAAAAGAAAAAAGAATATCAAGACCTATTAGAATTATTTGGGTTAGAGGTTTTCATCTTTCCCTGGTGAAAAGGACGGGTGTATGCTGGTGTTCTGAAACCAACAGGTGTAAACTAATACTTGAATCTGAGCACATAATGTAGCACTTAGAATAATTCAACACACACTGCAAACTAAGTGCACTGGCAAACTTTATAAATTTCTATTGAACAAATCAAACAAAAGCATTTTAAATTCAACACAAAATGTAAATTTGAATGACTCCCGCAGCATCAAAATTACTCAACCCCCTCACGACAAGCGTCTTCAGTACTTAGTAGAGCACACTTTTGCTGTTATGACCTGCCCCCTTCCTGAGAAATCTTAATCCATTTCATGTGGGCAGTGGCCTCCAGTTAACTAATATTCTTGGGTTTGCGTGCTGCAACACTATTCTTCAAATCCCATTAGGGATTTTCTAGTTATATAGTTCTTGTTTGATTTGTTCATTGCAAACATCTAAATGATTGAACAAACAAAATCTTTTGTACATTTTGCCAAAAAACATAATTTACAATGGGGTGTTTCCATTGCAATTAGATGTTTGCAAAAATGAAAAAACATTTGGAAATTGTTTTCATATTTATTTATATATCCTCTTTACTGATACACAGGTAAAACCCAAATCTGTCACCAAGAAGATTTAGAGCAGTATATTTTTTTACTCTCACTTGACAGTTAACTTTAGTTATTCACATGTTTTGTTATTCACATTCATATGTTTGCTCACAAAAAACTCGGATAAAAGCTGAAAATCTAAACCTTCTCATATCCATTGTTTCACATGCACACACTTCATAGGTGCTCTCTGGGGCATAAGTAACACTACATCCCTGGATACAACCAGTGATTCTTAATTGGGTATTGGTTGGGTGTTATGTCAGTGGCTAGAGGAGAGAAAAAATTAGGTAACCTGTGGGTAAACTGTAACCTTCAGCCATTAGTTGAAGCATTAGGTAACCTTTTGCTGGGTGATCCAGCTAGTTTTCCCTAAGACATTCTACCTGCTTATTTTCTTGGCCTTAGACTCTTTTTTGGACTTTTGCATTTGTCTAGTCATTGTGCTGCTGTTTGTACTGACCTTGAGTAGGCAATTCGAAGCCAACAGCTTGACAAAAGAAAGACTGATGTCTGCTTTTAAGTTTAACTCTTCGTCTGTTGTAGGGAAGATATTTACTAAAATATAATAGAAACACTAATGATTAAATTAGAAATAAATGTGGTTATATTATAGAAAGGCCATTATTAGTACTAATTGAGCTTTAAAGTGGTTACTGCTCTGGTGTCAGAATATATCCAGTCATGTCCACATAAGAAAATTTGCAATTACTGCACTGCAGACTGAATAGATGACCTTCACTCTCTGTTTGATTCACAAATGCAAATTCAACTAAAGTGATGCCTGCTGAGGCTCTGTAAGACTAAGAACACACGCACACAAGTGTGTGAACAAAGGGACGTAAACACCACTGTAATCACAACAATCAGGCCACGTGGGGACATGCTATTTTAATTAGTGAGTGCTTTCGTTCTCTCTGTGGAGGAGTAACAGGGGTGACTAAGTAGATTTCCTAAACATTAACAACCCTTGGGAAAGGATTTCTGCTTTAGCGCTTTAGTACTGTGTTCCTGAAGACCTAGTTTTTGCATAGCATAATCTAGAATCTTAAAGGCATCTGTGAGAGGTCATTCTCAGATTTATATTTTATTGCCAAGAGAATCCTAATTGTACAGTGGGAAAGGAGATGTGTTTTTAAGTTCACAAGCTGGCTTACCATCTGAGAGTGGTCTGGCCTAAACGGTGGTGGAGCAATTCACTAAAGTGACTAGATGACAGGATGAGACTGTCCCCCCCCCAAACATGACTCTAAAGCTGGTGTGTGCAAGCAGAGTTTATTGTTAGGCGCTGTAAGCAGATGAAATTAATCAGGTGGTAGTATACAGATAAAAAGGTCTGTTCAGGGTGGAGGTTGGGCTGGATAGGAGGACTGACAAAAGGCAGAACTTTGAAATGGCAGATTGCTACTTCTTCATTGTTTCGAGGTGATAGTTGAGGTTTCATTAACCTGACGATGGACCTTAGTTTCCACACAAAGTACACACTTCTGCCCACTTGGTGAGGTATTTCCACCATCCACAAAAAGTATTACAATTAAAAAAGTAATTTTCAGTTGTGAAGGTAAATTTCGTTTTTTTTCCTAATTAATAAAACATTACTATGTCGACCTTATCAGGATTGCGGGATTGGAACAGGAGTCACACTATACAATGATTTCTTAGTTACAAATGAGTGGTTGCTTTCAACATTAAAGTAGTGTTAACTTTGGTAGTCTTATGTTGATGAGGTCATATTCTGGATGTGGCCATAGCTCAGCCCATTGGCAAGACGTACAGGACCTAAAATTAACCGTTTCAGTCGTGGTCTCTGGCCTGGTTCTCTGGTCTGTGCCATATATGGTCATCTTCCTGTCACGTATCTCCCCTCACTCTGCTCTCATTAATCAGTCACCTTATTAGTCATCATTTTTTACCATTGCACTAGCCTTTATAAGCAGGTCTGCCAGCCTCACCCCTCTGCCAGATCATCTGGTACCAAACCTTCAGAGCGACTTTACTTTTACTCTACCAACATTGCTTTCGGACCTGACCCTGTTGATTTCAGATTGTGGACTGTCTGTTCTGTTGCTTTTGGAATTTAAGGCTGGACCGGATAACTCTCTGGTTATTGTCAGCTACTTCACCTGTCCCACTTACCTCTGTTTGCCTGTCTCAAGATACACAACTATTCATCTCCGAACTTCTTTACCCCTCGACCTGTACTTGCCTTCTGCCGGATCACTTCCTGTGTCCTTTGGACCTCAAATTTGAAGTCCATGAAACACTGCAAGAGTAAGTGTCACAGTAAAGAGCACTTGTGAAGGAACAATTCGGTATAATTCAGAATTGTGTTTGAATGCTCATGCATGCTGCATTGTGTCTTTTTCATGTGTGCATGTGCAGCTTTATATCAACTCAAGACAACAACTCATATGGAAGCATGGCACAGTCTCGACATTATTTCAGCATGACCTATGGCACTCTCTGATTGCCTGTTATGAGGCTCATGTGCTCCTCTGGCCCTGCTTTGCTGTTGGGCAGCTCTGAGTCTAATCAAAAGGAAATCTGACGATGAATTATCCTCTGTTAGGCCTGATTTGATATGTATCAGGTCACTTCACCTTGTCGCCCCCCACAGCTCCCTCCACCTCCTCTCCAAAAAACAAGGAAGAGAACTAATAATTGAAAGTGAGATAGCAGGGGAGGACCAAAAGGCAGAGAATGGTAACAGCGAGCACTTCACCTGGAAATAAGGTGCATCCAATCCTGGTGGAATCAGGAGAGCTGGAGCAGTATTCTCCTCAGTCCTCCCACTCAATTTGTATTCAGACCCTCGAGTTGTGTTGCTCAGATGAGAGCAAATTCAGTTCTCATATGGAGTGTCTACACTGATGCCTTTTGTACCAGCCATAAAATGTCCCCCATTTCTTACTCTCCATATTGCAATCGAAAAGCTACATCAACAGTGAGTTCCTTTTGAGTTTCACACAGTGTGGGCTTGACTGTGTTTGACTGAATAGGCCTTCATAAAAGAGCAGAAAGCATTGGAAGTTGTAAAAACTTTTCCGTCATTTCAGCTCTAATTGAGGCAAACGCCCAGTTCCATATACACTACCAGTCAAAAGTTTTAAGACACAAAGAAAAGCGTATTTTAGGTCAAATTGATCAGAAATACATTTTAGGCATTTTAGGTATACATTTAGTTTAGGCATTGTTAATATTGTAAATGACTATTGTACAGTAGCTTGAAACAACAGTTTTTAATAAAATTATATTATATTAATAAATGTACTATGTATGTACTATGTGATCTTATCATCAGTAAACATTAGTACTGTCTGTTGGCATGTTAGGTTTGCTAGTGCAAATTTACCCTCTTGTAATGATAACACAGATGATGACATGGTATTTCCTGTGTATTCAACATTTTTAACAGGTACACTACTGGTCAAAGGTTTGGACACACAGGAAATATATATGTGTATATACAGTATATATACTGTATATATACATATGTGTATATGAGTAAGTCCACAAAGGTTCACGTTCAAAGCAAAGATATTGTTTTTTCTGAAGTGGTGTTATTTACTTTACTTTACTTTAGTTCATTTGGCAGACGCTTTTATCCAAAGCGATATAGGAGACATAAGCAATTACAATTCGGGTTCTGTAACTATGAGTTACTTCCAACTAAGAGCCCTGATAAGATAAACTTGTCAAGAAG
>JAUYWH010000011.1:1634466-1662592 GCA_034779795.1 Ctenopoma multispine | reverse complement strand
TATCTATCTATCTATCTATCTATCTATCTATCTATCTATCTATCTATCTATCTATCTATCTATCTATCTATCTACACTCAAACATTGATGGGGTTGGAACGGGCTTGCCGCTGCTGAAATATTTTGAAGCCTCATGGACTTAAGCCAGCTGAGAGCTGTGTGAGAGATTCTTCAATGACCACTCCTGAAGCCAGACTGGTTGACATTCAGAGACAAAAAAAGGGAGATGTTGTAACATACAGTAGGACTGCTTGTTCAAGGGTTTTAGCCAGATCCCAAGTGCTTGGATGCTACAGTACAACTGTAAACAACCTGCAGAACTGTTTAGTCAAACCACTTACCATCATCAGTTGCACCCAGACCTTGAGACTGATGATTGTACAGATTATTTCTATTAGTTATCAGTGCATCGATAACCAAAGTTTTTTGCCTTGTCCACACTGTACAGTAACACAAGCTGCTGGACATCTTGAAGATTGGAGTCAGGCGTTTATTGTTATTATTCATTCATTGCATGCTAATAGTAAAATTGACACGTGTTTGCTAGTCATGCTAAATTCCTATTTTCAGAAACGAGGTTAAGCAAAAACGTCGTCATTCCTTTTTGTATGTCTTGTTTTCAACACACAGGAAACATGAATAAATTATAGGAGATTTTGTGTCAGTAGAGCAGTGACATCTTCCAGTTAAATCATTTGAATTTTTTTCTGTAATATTTTGAATTATTTTTGGTACAGTAAGAGGAATAATTTTATGTTTTTTTTTCTTTAACAAGAGAACTCTAAGTTCAAAGACTAGATGGTTGATTTTGCAAATGTGCATCTAGTTTGTCTGTCCAGCTCCTTTAAAGTCAAGAGCACAGCTGCTTCCCTAAGTGTTTCTGTGGGATTTGTCAAGGACTGTCTCCTACACACAGAAGACATGGCCAACAGAAAGGCACATGCATGTTAAGTCCAAGCGGAAAAAAACTATTTTGTCTTCTGGCTTGTTTAAAAAGAAAACTGAAATTAAATAGTTAAAATATAAATATTTAAATGTTCACATTAAACAGTGAGTCAAACTATGTTCATGCCCAAAAACAAAGTGCTGTTATAGAAATACACCAAGTTCTGTTTCTTGACATGACAGGAGAAACCTAAGCTATATATCACCTACAGATAATTATGGTGAAGTGTCACTGACAAGTGCAGTTGGTTTCTCTGTCTGCTGCTTCATGCCAGCAAGGCTGTATTCCTGTCTGCACAGATTTTGTGTAGCAAAATGTGTCAATATTAAAAAAAAATTATGTTAATACAAAAACTGTTTTTATAGTTATTTAACAATCTAATAACATATGTAAAAGGAAACTATGTGAATGATTAATTGTGGCCTATTCTAGACTTAGTTGGTTCATTAAAATCATGTTGGAAAAAGAGCAAATAAACAGATGGATAACAACAAAACACAAATGAAGCAAGAACTGTAATAATTACATTTATAGATAAAAAAGGAAGAAAGAAGGAAAAAAATGAAACCAAAAAAAGAAAAATAGATGGAAGACATGAACACTGAAAGAATATATTTTAGGTGGAAAAAAGGCAGACAGGAGTTTTGCCAGTGGCACATTGCCTATTTTAAAAACAGTGAAGAGAAACAAGGAGTACAAGTGCCAAAATAAAGCAATAATAAAATGTCAGAAAATATTATTGTAGGGACAGAAAATAGAAAGGACACATGGGAACAACCCCAGAGGTAAGCTATGGTCATACTGCAATGGCTCAACTGAAAGAAACATAAGCAGTGCACAAACTAATCCTGAAGATAACTTTGTGATTGTTATGATTAAGTGTTAATAAATTCATATTTTGCGATCAGGTAATACCAGGTAATCTTGACTTTATCTCTAAATTGATAGAAATACCTTTACACTGGAGGGAGCGACTAACTTGTGGGCTACACTTCACAAGCTCTGTAATTTTGCTGTATATTACTTGCCTTATGAAAAATCTATATATTGGAAAATCATGGTGGATTATCCACCAGAAATTCCAGCTTGCACGTCAATATGCAAAATGTATTACTTTTTCTATTCGGTTTGCTCTGCAGTTGCTGAGTGTAATTCACTTTTACATCATTGTAGTAACTACTTGTGCATTTATTTACAACTGAGTAGGCAAAGAAAGTGTTGGTTTTGTCTAATGTGCGTGCTAACACACGGTGACCCAGATGTGGTATGAATTTCATGAAGTGTTCACTTTCTTCTCTGGTACAAGCTGATTTTGTCGTCAGTCCTAAGAATTTTATTCCAGAACTGGTGATGCTTTTTATGTTTTGAGTGTAATCTGGTCTGTGCTTGAAGCCTCTGTATTTACATTTATCAAATGACTCTAGACTTTGACACTGTCACGCCTACCAACCTACTGTTGCTGAGTTTGGCAGTTTATTCCTTCTTTTAAAGAATGTTCCAAACTGTTGTACTGGCCACTCCTTACATCTTCTCAAATGTGATATTGTGTTTTTTCAGTCCAGTGAGGACCTCTCTCATTTTCATAGACACCTCTTTGAACCTCATGTTGAGAGTTCTTGTGAAAAGCTACCAAATTCAAATGTAACCACCTCCAAGTCTTATAATCTGTTTTATTAGTCAGAGAGTAATGAGGGAACAGACCGCCCTAGCCATGCAGCTGTTTTTAAGCCCTAAAATGACTGTGATAATAGCTGTAATTCCTGAATGGTGAATGCCACACTTTGTCAAATCTCTTGAATTAAAGCTAAACTAAAGCTAAAATCTTGACTTTGCTCATATCTTGAGTCGTTCATTTGTTTCATTCAGTGTGGTAGCATATAGTGGACAAATGCCAAAAAATGTATCATTCCATTCTTCATGGACATTAGTGTGGATGTCATCTTGAGTCTTTAAGCCACAAATGTAAATAGTTATTCAAAATCTAAGGCTACCTATGAAAACTGGGGTGGAGAGACATTTACTTGGTTTTACAACATGTATTGTTTATGGCTCCTTTCTTTCGTCTGACTTTATATTAACTATGGGGCAGACGCAGCTTATTCAGAGTGCTGCAAACAGACACTCAATAGGGACAGAGCATATTACACCTGCCTTCAGATCCCAACCATATGTACTTATTGCCTTAAGGTAAATTTGCATGTCTATAAAGCATGTAACATGTTGTGGTTTAAGCTATAAGCCAATCAGACCTCTCAGGTCAATGTAATGAGTCAATTTAATGTCCAACAAGGCTGCCTTTACTTTTTATGGGCCTAGATGCTGTAGCTTCATCAACAAGCTGCAGTGTGTTCAGTCTCCATGTCCTTTAAAAATCTTTTTTTGGCATCTTTTAACATTGTGTAGCACTTTTGATTGAATACTGTATTTGTCATGTAACAGGTTTTCAGAATTTTAGACCCAATAAGCAGCCAGACTCACAATATCAGTTTTCTTGAACGACTTGGTCGACCACGAGCAGACAAGATGGCGGCAACCAGAAGAATTTGCATCCACCAGGTCTTTGAAATAATCCCTTCACAGATGTTATCACTTACTTGGTTACTTGTCAGGCGATGTCAAAATAAAAGCAAAAATTAAACAAAAAATAAAACAGATCAACCACTTCTCAGGACTGAACTGTGACAAGTCTTCTTGTATGCTTGCCATAAATTAACACCAACATATTTTATTAATAAAAAAAATATTTTATTGCAATTACTGTACATTTCCTGCAAACATTATATGAGGTTGAAAGTTTTTTGTTAACAATGTCATTTTTGAGAGCCAGGTTTAGTAAAGTACATTGTGTTTTTAGAAACACCTGCTCTCTTCATATATATATATATATATATATATATATATATATATATATATATATACTTTACAGCTTTTCCTGTCTTTCCTTGGTATGTGGTGCTTCTTTAACTTACATAATGCAAGGTGACACTTTGACATTGTAATCGTGCCCAATTTTAGGACAGGCAAGCAATGACAGTGAACACATTCAATATAAACTTGAATTTGCTTGAACATGGAAAACATATGACCCTACAGTGCGGATTGCTGCCTCCACTCTGCTTCTTTCCAGAGCAGGAGCTCATGTATCCTCACATCCGGTCCTTATTTAGGTACAATTTAGATGGTGTGTAAGTTAAACTCATGGTTTCACTATGCAAAATTCAGCCCAGATGTGAAGCTGACTTAAGTAACTGGGTCACCCACTTCCATAACAAGAAGAAATAGTCAGAATGCAGGCAGAAGATCTCTCCAACACATAACTCATACCTAACATGTGTGTCACTGCATACATTTCAATGTGCACAACCAAAGTTAGCACTATGATATATTTATTTTTCTTTGTTTGTCAAAAAATGTATCCTTTGCTATGAACAATTAATATGAAAGTAAAACTTAAAATGTGATGTACTGCATATATTCATGTATAATTTTCTGTTGCATTTCTGTGCATTCCCACTTTATTGGTCCTCCAAGGCGAAATTCATGTGTCACTGTAGAAGAGTAAAAATTCCACGAAAAATGAAAAACATAAGAGCAGAATAAATCTAGAACATAGTAAAGAAAATACAGACAAAACACATTCAGAAAAAGTCTGCACATAAACGGACCCAAACAGAGGGTCAGAAAAGATCCCAGCAAGTTCATTTAAGCCCATCGCCTCAGAAAAGCACACAACCTACGTTGGAGGAAACAGGCACCATTCTAGAACATCTAGAACACCAACATCAACACATTTTGTAAATCCTGTTGTTCTTGTATGAAGAACAGCCTGATGAGCTTAGAAACACTGAAAGGGCCAGAAAAACACAAAACAACTACAACTGTAGTGGATGATAGAAGAATTCTTTAGCCTGGTGGGGGAAAATCTCTTCGTATAAAGGGTTCTGGAACAACACACTAAGGACAGATAAAACCAAGAGTAAGCGGCACCAGACTGATGGGAAGAAAGGAGTTTGGAGAAGATAGGAAAATTGCTCATGATCTGAAGCATACCACGCCATGTGGAGCAGGATCAATTCTGTGTTTAGGGCTATACTGTCTAATAACGTCCAGACAGATGTTTCAGAACTCAATTACTTATGTGTGCCCATAAAATTGAGTCTAGGTATAAAAGTGGTTCATGGTTTTTGATATAAAAGTAAAGCTACAGTCTACACACTATTAAGGTGAGAATTGTCACTGTCCAAATCGTTATGGACAATTTAACATTATGTAAAGTAGTCACTTCTAACAAAGTCTCGCACATAATGCTTCTCCATAAAGAAAACAACTGCAGGAGTTCAGGAGGAAAAAAATATCATGCATGACATTAATTTTTGAGTCTATTTTATTATTTAACGTCAACACTGAAGAAATTGACATCAAAATACTAAACTAGGATTGTAGCAATAGTCAACCAAAAGTCCCTCAGGTGAGTGTGTGTCTCCTGAGGATCAAGTTGTGCTGCAGTGAATTGCTGTGACAAAGTCATTTCTCATTCAGTGTTTGAGCCCTGTGCCCATTTCCCCTGCCAGAGATGATGTCGTTGTTAAAGGGCAAGTTTCATTAATATTGGAACAAAGTCATTGCTGGCAAAGATGAAAAACCCAAGGAAAGGATAAATAAAGCTTTGTTGAATAATGTAGCAAATGAATAATTCAGCAGTGGAAAGGGGGCTGCGTGGAACAGGAGGCTATCTAATGAGGAAATTACGAATGTCTTCATTTGTCTGTTTTCAATTTCAGGCAGCAGGTTTTCCTGCCTGACATCTGGGTCAACGTGTGGTGACAGGCCTGTGGAATGTTTTTCATTACATAACTCATACATAGAGTAAAGGCTCAAAAGCAGTTTTGAAGCCAGGCATCAAAATAGTTGAAGCAGTCAGGGAGGGATTGCCTAATTAACCCAAAGGTACCAGATGGATTGAGTCTAGATCACCGAAAACTCCCTCCAGTTTTGCGCCACACAAGCCAATATATTTATACCACTTTAAACTCTGACACTGATTTTGAGAAGTATAACTGTAGTAAACGAGGATGAGGCTGATTAAAAAACTAGTGTGAAACCAGGTCTCGGCTTCCCACTGTCACACGTGATGATAAAAAGCAGTCATTTATTATGAAATGTCTGCAAGTGTGTGTGTGCTGCTACTGAGCTAGTGTGCACATCACACAACTGACAGGAGAATATAGGTTACATCTACAATACAATACAACTTGGTTACAGCAATGACCCAGCTAATAAGGCAGTTGCCATGGTAACCACTGTTTTTGTCATGACAGTACTATTGTACTTGGTAGTTGATGTCAGGAAGCTTTTCAAATTGAATGTCCCATCAAAAAACAGCTTGAGATTAAATCAATGTATTAAACCAAGATATCAGTGTGCTCAAAGTTTTATCCTTTTTGAGAAATCACACATTACAAATCACTAAAATGTCGCAATTACACACGTAACACTGATGAAGAATGAGTTGAAGCCTTGACATGTGTGAACCTGATTGCTACAGATGTTCCACAATAATGTGTGCTCACTGAAAAACTCACTCTGTGTTTGTCTGGATAAAGTCCACAGACTCATGTTGGAACTACCACCCTGATGCGGTCACCCCACATGTTCTGGGTTCTTGGAGTCTGGTGCATATCAACTCAATGACACCCACAAATGATATACCATCTCCCACAAATAAGTGTTTGTCTAGAGTTTGTCTAGAGGTGCAACCGGCACCCAGCCATAATTTTGATGCCACAGAATCTGGGTCTCCTGAAAGAACAGTTAATGATCCCCAGTGTGGCGTGAGCTGTTTGCCTGCAGCGGTAGTGTGTGAGGCGTTTAGGGACAGTACAGAGTGTATTAGCCGTGATTTTCACTACGACACAGGTAAATCAGAAAATTATTATTCTATTTACAGTTAGGGCAAGATGGATCATTTCAAATAGTAGACACTATTAGTCACATGACTCTTTTGATTCAATATGATTGAGTGATCATAGCAGTGGTAAATGTTTGACTAGTTTAGTTAGACGGCTAATTTTGGTTATTTATATAGTACAGGGGAGTATAGGGACAACAAGAGACATTAGGATTTACTCCTTTCAAGCAAATCTCAGTTGTGAGGTTTGCAAGTAAGTTTTTATTATTCATGTGGTAAGTACATGATGTCTTCCTGAAAAGAACATATCATGGAGACTAATCAGCTCCTCTAAGAGCTGGCCCAGTACAGTCAGTTACATGTGCTTGTAGAAGGAGGGACTCCTAAGGTAGCACAGCTGTTTTTTTTGTCCACTGAATAAAACACATAAAATGGATGTCTGACAACTGCAATGAAAATCAGACAATCACAGAAGATAAAAGAAGTGAGGCGCATTGTGTTTACTGGATGTATGTTTTGAAAATGGAGGATGAAAGGGGAATTTGATGGAAGAAATCAGCTCCTAATCAGTCTCTGGAGAATTAAGCATGTTGTGGTTCCTTTGGGTGAGTATCTACCCTGTCTGACAGACATATGCAGGGAACCCTCAACTTTAATGAGTTTATTTAAGGACTTTGTGCACCATGAGATGCACATTTTATACAAATATAAACACTGTTTAGACAAAGCTGGTATGGATATTCACGGTACTGCACATACAGTGACATGAAGAATCACATTTGCAGTTCTCTCAGGCTGCCACAGACTATTCCTCCAGTCTAATCCCCCACTCACACACACATTTGTACAGTTCTCTTTGTAATTATGCATTCCCTAGATCCTTATCCTAACCTAAACCTGATTGTAACCTGAACCCCAAAAGCAAGTCTTAAACCTCAAACAGCTCTTTGAAATGTGTGTGAAAAATGTCAGAAATGTCCTGACTCCCAAGGTATAAAACTCAAAACTGGTTCTCACATTGTTGACTATACACAGCTATCACACACACACACACACACACACACACACACACACACACACACACACGTGCACACACATCCAGAAGACTGCAATGGTCAGGCACTCACAACTTGCTTCAAAGCCTGAGCCCAAAGCCCCCTGAAAGCACGCCTAGGGCTACACTGGCTGCAAAAAAATCTCTCCTCAGCCCCTGGAGAAATCAAACAGCAGATCCATGCAGACTCTGGAGGCACAACTGTACGCTGCTGATACACCTCTCTAAAGATGTCAGATCATGTATCAATGGACCTCATTATGGATGACGATTAAGTATTTCACAGTCTCTGGATTACTGGATACTGGTTACCACACATGAAATGTAGTCTACTGATACGAAATTGATACACATGGGCTGTTTATTATGAATGAATCAGACATGAATAAATAATGATATTGATTAAAAACAAACAAACGTGTGCACATAGTTGGAAATTATGCAGTTTACATTGTTTTTAAACATATCGTCATCTTTTTTTCTTATTAGCTAATTATTTGTATTGAGTTTTGGTTTTTTTACATTTCATGATTGAACCTATTTTGTCAGTAAGTATCAGGAGAAGAGTACCGAGTGACGATGACTCTGTCAGTTAAAAAAAAAGCAGCATTGGAAATAAAGTGGGAAATGTGTCATAAGGTCAAGAGACTTTCAGAATAAAATTGGCTATAATGAAATAAAAACTAATTCTGATGACATCATAATGAAAGTAAAAAATAAAGAATGAATTTCAATGAAATTTTCTTTGCATGAATTACAATGAAAAAATAATATTCATGATGTCAAATGTAATATTGGTGATTTTGGACTTCCATGAATGTCATTTGTACAAGCAGGTTATTATGATACATATTTACCATGTATTGTCAAGGGACATTTTCTGTAGTGGTCAGGACCGTCAAGTGGTAGAAAACCTGACTTTTGTTTTTAGACAGACTTTAAAAATGTGAACACGTCCTTTAATGAATGTCCAGCCCCTTTTAATCTGTATTTGTTTGTATTGTAACAAATGTGCACCTTGGACAGTCATGATACACTAGTTTACACTGTAACCCTGGATTTACAAACAAATATCAGCTTTGCAATCACTTTTGATGCAAATGTAAAAAACTCACATAAACAACTATTTTTAAGATGGTAATACAGTAGTTTTTAGTTATGGTTGTCATTTTATAGGATTCTGAGAGGATTAGATTAATTTATGAACTGGAGAAGAAAAGATGTGAGTTATGCTTTTAAAATTGGTTCAGATGGATAATAAACTATTAAAACAATAATGTTATTTCATCATTTTTGGCAAAAGTACCATTAAAAGTATTATTATTATTATTACATATTTGTAAGTAAGTCTTTATAACATGTGCAATAATTCAACTATTTATAGATTTTTTATACCACTATCATCTATTTCATTTCATCACATACTGTACATACTTATGCATCTATATTTATATCTATCATATACATACATGTGCACATATGCATATATATTACTTTGATTTTACTTTGTTTATTTCTTTTGTAAATAACTGGAAGTCTGTGTTTTGCTGCTGGAAACTTAAATCTTAAATCTATCTATCGATCGATTGATCGGTCTGTCTGTCTGTCTGTCTCTAACATTCAAATGAGCTCTTTTTTCAGTAAAGCAGCTTCATCACTGTTTTTCACTGATGTCACAAAATGAAGGAGTTGCCACAGTAGTAAGTAGTTGGCATATTTCTGATACATATACAACAAATCTGCTTTAGATAAGTCTTTTCATTTGCAAAGAGAAAAGACTTATCTAATCAAATCTTGGTAAAATGTTGTTCTGCAGAGTCAGGTTGTGTCGAGTTGTTAGGAGCTGTAGCTCAGTTACCTGTGAGCTCATGACAAGGAGACTGAGAATGATTTTTAATTAGCCGAGAGAGAAACGACTGCTGAGACCCGCAGAAAACAACACAGAGTCTTCTCTGGCGCGGGCGCCCTCGAGACGACACGGTAAGAGTAAACACAAGCACCGAGTAGGAGGTTAAGATCCAGGAGACTCGCACCAAGTTTGACAGAAAGCATCAGAGAATATACTGTTGTTTTCATAAATAATCAATCCATTACTGTAGGAGAAGGCAAGCAGGACGAGTTTTTCATCATCTCCAAAAAAACTCACACTGTCTCAGCACATGAGCTGTTGAGGGGCACGCCAAGTCATTATCCCCTGCTGTCTATGAAATGCGTCTCTGAAGCACACCACTTAGATGTTATCTCGGCCTGAGACGTGGTCCACATTGTCACTGAGTCAAGAAGTGGGTTTGTTTACATCAGCCAGTGAACGTTAACGCAGGAGACAGCGAGAGCATGAGTGATGGAAGCTGCGGTGGTGATAAGTCAGTTTGGGACAAATCTGATTAAATCACTCAGTCATTGATTTGGGAAGCAGCAAGAATCAACATTTACTGACACACTGATGTGAGCAGGATAAAGTTCATTCATTTCATCTAACAGCTGGTCCCCGGCAGACATGCTCTGCATCATTGTTTTAATATGTTCAGCTGTAAAGATGTTTTTTAAGAAGTTTATTACAAAAATATATCCATCCGTCCATTGTCCTAACCGCTTATCCTCGCAAGGGTCACGGGGGATGCCGGAGCCTATCCCAGCAGTGTTCGGTCGAAAATGTATAGAAAAGTATAAAAAAATATATATATAAAGAAATAAGAAAGCACAAAGAAGGAAACTGAGTTATACACTCTTATGAGAGGGTTCATCTAATAAAACCAGAACTATGAGTAACACAGCTTCTTCTTCTGGGTGTGACGACACGTGCTGTTAGTGTAGTGAATCTCCTTTGTTTCCAGTTCTTCCTGAACTCCTACCTTCTGAAGTCCTCCGCCACTCTCTGCTTAGCTAGGTGTTGTTATGGAAAAAATCTAAACACAACTGACTGTGGTGAGAGATGAAATAAAAACCCAGGCTAACAGTCATACAGACTACCGGAGCACTCTGCAGAGTGAAAAAGCAACACAGACAGTGTGAAACAAACATTTATAGCCCTGAAACAGTGCGTGAACAAAGAGAGTCTGGGCTCCACTGGAATCTATCTATGTGGGACCTACTATCTTTGACATGGCAAATGACAGAGAATAATATAAGTAAATGGGTCATGATGAACCTAGGGAAAAGCAAAACATATGAGGAAGAACCATTCTTCACAGAAGATCAATGTTTCTACTCCACTGTTGTTAACCCGATGCTGTGACATGTTTTAAAGAGGCAAGATGACCAGCATTCCAGTGACATTTATGCAAAACAACAAGCTAGAAACACTTAAAGTCTCTAAATTTCCGTCACAGTGTTGTTATGAAATTAGAATAAATAGCCATCTCCAAAACTTAACAATTAAGCAGAAATAGTTTGAATTCTCTGATTGGATGAAAATGTAGTGCAGAAGTTCCCCCCTGTGAAACAAATGACCCCTGCTGTGCGCACTGCTGCGCTCTCATACCATCACGGATGCTGGTTTTTGAACTGTGTGCTCACAACAAGGCCGATCCTCCAAAAAGAATTTCAAATTTGGACTCATCGGACCACATTAAGTTTTCCACTTCCACAGAAGGCAGCAGTGTTTCTGAATCTTGTTGATGTTCTTCTTTTCGTTGGTTGAGCTTTCATTGGCACTGCCCATGCAGAGACTTCCACTACACAGTTGGGTTTGTTTTTTATTGCAGTGCTGCCTGAGGGCCCAAAAATCATTCACTATTGGTTTGTGGTCTTGTCCCTTGCACACACAGATTCCTCTGGATTCTTGCAGTCTTTTGATGATGGTCTTTTGAAATTGCCAAATTCTTTGAAATTTTATATTAACAAGTATTTCAACAGTGTTGAGTTGTAGCTCATTCTCCAAACACACAATCATGGTAGATGTAATCAGAATAAAACAGCTTTGACATGTTAAAAATATGCTCAGGTTAAAACCTCCACGAATAGCAGATACTGTAGCTAGTGCTTTGTGGATGTTCAAATATTAATCAACATAAATAAAATACATTCTCCATTCAGCATATTACTCAGTGTGATGGGAAATGACAACTCAGATGCTCAGATTTGCACGAATATGTGCAGAAACAGTTTCATATGTTACTGAATAGTTCAGCATTTTCTAGAGATAACGGAGACGAGACCAGATCATTTATAAGCAATCTCACAACAATTCAGACAGCAGTCGGGCCAATGATATAATCATTTTACTTTTTCAAATTTGTGTTTATTTTGATAATATTTTTGATTTCAATAAGAATGTAAATTAGTTTTAGTTAGTTCTACATATATTATTTTCTGTTTTATTCTATTTCATTTTCCAGTTTATTTTAGTGTAGGACAATAGTTTTAATAGACCAGTGTGGTGCAACAAATAGAGAACATTTCAACACTAAACTTCACTAAAGTACAAGTAACAAATGCAGCATGAAATCCTTTGAAAGCACAAATCACTCTCAAGGAAAAGATAAGTAATTGTTTTACAGTCCAGTATCATTTCCTGACATCCTTTACCATCAAACCTGTGCTCCCTTTGATGGAGATTGAACATAAACTAAAAATAATTTGTCTTTTTTTCACTTTTATTTCTACTTTCAGACTGCTGTTACCAAAAACATACATTAGTTTGGTTTCACAATTTTATTTACTCTCATATTTTTCATCCATCCAATATCTTAACTGCTTTCCTGGTAAGGTGCTGAAGTCTGTCTCTGCTGTTACAGGTCGCAGTCTGTTACAGGGCTGACATACAGAGACATACAACCATTCCCACTTACATTCACACCAGTGAGTAATTTACAGTCACCATGACTGTAAACTGACATGCATGTCTTTGACTGTGGGAGGAAGCCGGAGAAAACCCACATAGACACAGGGAGAATACCTGACAGGCACCCACCCCCCACCCCCCATACTTTCACTATGACATACTGAATACATCGGCATCAGAACGGCGTCCATCTTTAATGAATCAATGTAGCCCACAGAATGATAATGCCAGTGATTTTGGTTTTCACTTACTTAAAGTTTTTTTTCTTTCATTTAAATGTATTTCAGTTTCGGTTTATGAAAATGTTTCAAATGCCAGTTTTTATGTTCATTTTAGTTTTAATATGCAACAATAAACCTACATAGACATAGATCATACACAGACATAATCAGACATAATACATTTCAAGACATCAGAAATGACGTCAACTGCTTTAGCACTCTACTTATCCCCTGCCTGTGTACGTTTCTATGCCCTCCATGCTGAAATCACATGAAGGTGCCTGACAACGGTTCTGTGCACAAACATCCAGCTGATAGAACGGCCATCTGTTCAGAGCACTGTGAACTGCTCCTCTGGCTTTGCACGGAATTGTTGTTTTCAGAGCCAGATCAGTAACAAGACTTTGGAAAGAGACTGTCACTTCACTGATGACCACTTCACCCTGCAGATATTCTGAACATGCCCTGAGGCTCGGCCATATGTTTTTTCATAGGTAGAAAGTGACTGAGGAGTAATCACATACATTAAGGTTTCAGGTCTTTGAAAAGCGCAGTAGGCGTGAACCTAATTCAGTCAACATTAGCGCAGGGCAGAATTGTTGACAGATTATTCTTGAATATCTCAGTATTTGTTCGGCTGATGTTCCTCGTAACGACTTGACTTGAGGTTTCCCTCAAAGTGTATATCTCACATTCACTAGACAGCAGCAGCTACAGGCTTGAGTCCCCAATTATTTCACTCAATCTGCCTGTATGTGGCAATCACCAATAAGCTCTCCAGCAGCAAGTTTGTGTGTTTGTCCATTTTAATTCACTCAGATATCACACTGCTTTAGTCAATAAAAATGTTCTCTTTCCTCACCAGTTCTCCAGGGCTCTTTTTATGACAGGTTTAAATTGTCCAACCCACAATTAGGAGAAAGTAATTTCCCTAGTGAGCATCTCTTTTCACTTCTTTTTCCATCCCATCCTGCAATTCCACACAAGATAATTCACTTCTTCCACACCCTGTTCCCTCACTAACCGGAGCAAGTGGGGGGAAAATGACTGTCTTTTTCTATTCCAAAGAGATAAATCTCATTTTGTAGCGCCAGCTGCAACACCCCATCTACTTTGGCCCCACAAAGGATAATAGACTTGCTGAGAAGCACGAAGCACTTCCCGTTTCCTGTGCCAGCCGGCCCTAATGCAGTCAAAGTGATACAAACATCTCAATTGCATGCTTGTACATTTCAGTTACTGTTTACATTCATTTTGCAAGGTTCAGGCTCGGGTCTCTGTGCCCCGCTGCTGGTGTGTTAGGTTTAGCCATGCTTATTTAACCACTACATGTGTTCCTCTTTCTCTGAAGAGGCATTAAGCAATCCAGCTGTCTGCTGCGCTACAGAAAGCTGGCTTTAACTTATCTGAAATAGATATTGGAAGATACATACAGGCAAACACTGAGAGACAGCAGCATCAGACCGGACTAACATCTGATTCAGTGCATCATCTGGAACCGGCTCAAGACTCGGATGAATGTTTGTGTTTTCCATTTTTGGAGACAGGGATGGACAGATTTGCTGCAGTTGGTTGCAAGCAGTCTGGAGCTTTTGCTCATACAGTAAGCTATACGCATATAGTGAGGAAGTTCCAAGTCCTGGAGGCTAACCTTGGAAGTGCACCAGTAAACCACCAGGACACAGGCCAAAAGCCAAAAAAATTATATCACCCATAGCAACAAACAAAGAGAAGCTCAACAGCCAGTAGAGAGGAATTACAGAGGAAACACCTACTGTAAATTTCACACTTTCAGACAGTCATTCTCAAAGTGTGTGGCGCGCCCCACTGGTGGGGCACAGAATGGTGACAGGTGGGGTGCAAGTGACCTGGAGGAAAAGTCACGCTCATCAAAGTTGCAGCATGTTATGGATAGAAACATCCCAGTCACTGTATTTTACCTACGTGTGTCAGTTGTAATTCTGTCCGTGTAATTTTTCAGCGGTTATAATGTGAAAATTAAAATATTCAGACACTGAAGCAGCACATGAGAACAGCGCATGGAAAGCATGTGTAAAATAATTTAATGTTTCTGACAATTAATGATTATGAATAATTAATAAAGTTACCGCTGTTGAAAAAGCAGAAATATGAAGAGAAGTGAAGATGTTGTGTTTTTTTTAATGAGCGAAGTCTAAAGCTCACAGGAAATACAAACAGCTGGAAGCTACAAACTAGGGCTGGGCTTTATAACTATACCTGATTATAATAATATATAGAATTTTACACGCAGTATAGAATGTTATAATACTGTACTGTTTTTTTTATATTGTGCTCGCGTTTAGATCTCTCTCTCTCTCTCTCTCTCTCTCCCACACCTACACCCACCGCCTCTTCTCCCAGTGAGCATGCGGCCACAACCAGTCCACTGTACTACTGTTCAGGTCAGCAGCGTAGAAAAACCACAGATATCATGTGTTTGGTAAAAAAACAGCAGTTCAATAGTTTGGGGTGGTTCGGATTTCCAGCAGAAAAAAAATACTTTGTAGAGTTTGTAACAAAGAGCTCACATCCAAATGCGAAAACACACCAAAACTTTATCTCCATTTGCAACAGCGCCACAAACTCCGGTCTGAAGAGTGAGTTAAACTTCACTGGACAACTGATGTCTGTTTTAATAATATTCTTATAATTAATTCTTATAATGTCTGTGAATTGCACCTGAAACATTTGGTACCAGAAAATATCGGGCTAGAGAGAGATACAGAGCCAACATATACAGAAATAAAATCAGTAAACAACAAAGCACTAATGTCATCATACAAAGTCACAAACAGAACTGACCAGTGTAAGAAACGATACTCCCCACAGCTTTACATGTTCATGAGTGTGATGTTATTGGCTTTTCTGTCACTGTTTTGTCGAGGTGTGGTGTGAGTATATTTCTTTCTGCCACATGGCGAATGATAGAAAAAAATTGAGAACCACTGCTTTAAGAGATGCAGGTTTACTTAATGTAACCTTTAATTATACATTTACACTTTACCTTGGGTTAGTCAGCAGGTTCAATTATAAGTCTTGATTAATTTATTTAGCAAAAATGGAAATGCACATACTTTATCAGGACTGTCAAAGGGTATAACATATTATTACTTTACTTATTATTAAGTAAAACATAATAACATGATGTAACTATGTTATTTGCATTACTCGCTTTCTTTAGTTTTAGTCCAGTTTTTTGTTTTTGCTTATGTTGTTTAGTGATCTGTGTTTTGCCTGCTGTAACTAGCAGCATTTTCTCTTTCTGATTTATTGCTCAACTCTGCAACCCTATTCCCAAAATGTAAATAAAAACAGAATGCATGATTTAAAATCACTATAAACTCTGTTTGATAAAACAGCACACTGACAACATATCAAAAGTTGAAATTTTAGTATTTTCTCATTTTGAATTTGATGCCAACAACACTGAAAAAGTTGTGTATTACTAAAACAGAACAACATTTGGTCGAACATCTTACAACTAAGTCTACAAGGAAAGTCTAAGATGATGATTAAGATTGATGATTAACATGAGCCAAGAGGCACAACTAGAGGACGTCACTAGGGCACATCTTCTATTGACCCGAACAATGCGTGAGGATCATCCACGTAACTTTTAATGAATGAGGATTACTATGCTTAACCAGACCCCAAATCTAACTTTATTCATCAGCTTCTTCCAACTCCAAAGCTGGACATCTTAGCCATCCTAGATTCTCCATTTTCTCCTCCAGCTTATCATCAACCTCATGTTGCTGCAGGCAACAAAATCTGTGACCAATCCTTTATGCTGATGTTTTACTTAATGTGCATCAGCTGTATTTAATAATTATGATTATGACATACTTGAATAATCCCCTTGGGGAAGTTGTTATTTGGACAGCTGCAGCAGATGATAGTACTACTGTGGGTTTTCTGTGTCTTCTCCAGGGACACTTTCACCTGCCTGGACGAACCAGGACTCGAACCACTTACCCTGGAGTTTATAGAAGATTACTTACCCGCTGAGCTGCTTGCCACCTCTTGAGTTTAATCATGTCTTTAATGTGCTGTTTATTCACCAGTAATGCTTTAAAAGCAACGTATAACCAATGTGTGTGTTATACGTCATGTTGGACGTCATACTGACTGTGTAACAACAGGTGCCTGAGCCAAATATAAACTCATAATATTGGTAAACTATACATCTTAAGCTCAGTTTAACACCATTACCACTTGGATTTCTGGAATAAAATCTTTCAAAGCCAAGTTTAACATGCACAGTGCATCAACATGTACACAAATCCAGAACTTGACTCCACTGTGGTTTAATATGTTACCTTAACACAGCTGTGTGGAAGTAGGCTTCTTATTGGTTTGAGTTCACTGTAAGGACACTCAGAGGAAGGCAGGCGTGTTGCATTGTATATTTTTATAACCCAATAGTTCATATTTATGAAAGGCTTTTTATTTTTAATCATCCACTAGAGTGCTTGGAATTAGATTTGTTACGCCAAACCTTACCCATGGAAAATGTTTTTCATATTCTAAAAAAGTAATACTTGGAGAGATGTTAGAGAAATTGTTGGACAGAGAGCTGTTTATGAAATAAGCATCTGAAGGGACTCTGCTGAGGCACTATTTAAATATTTTACACTTTGAAAATGGAGTGACTGCTAAAAAAAAAAGAAAACAACAACAAAAACAGTGCATTCCCATCCTTCTAAATGCTTCTCAATGGTTTGTGGGAGAGGTGGAATTATGGAGTGGCTCTGAGGAGACAGAAGCTAACATTAGATGCCAGGATTACTGAGCCACTGATTGGTCCCTCAGAGATTTCCCAGGGAGATGGAGAGCACAGAGAAACTTCTAGATTTCTCCCTGTAAAATCAGCACTAATGTTAAGGGATGAGCGACAGCCTGCAGCTAGGGGTGAAAGAGTGAGGGGTGGGAGAGGAGGCAGATATAGCAGAGTATGTTTTTTTTAGTTGTTGTTACTATATTGGTCATGTAAATAAATTTTAAGTTAGAAAAACTTGCCCCTGCATCTGTGGCTTAATTTAGTGAAGCTAAAATACAATTTGTATGACATAGCTTTAGTACATAAAGTGAGATAATGGAACCCGCTCCCTCAGAAATACAGCATCTTTAGTGTCTACTGGACTGCACTGTACTAAACATATATTGCTACGAGTGGCGGCCCGTCAAAAGAGGGCGCTGGGGCGCTGCCCCACCAGTCTCACGTGAGGAAGAAAAAGAAAAGAATCACATAAAATAATTTTAGAAAAACATTAAAATTTTAAAAAACAATCTATATATTATACAGACCGTGAGTACTGTGTACAATCTGCAAAATCTTTACCATAGACCTACGCCATAACTGGTGCGTGCGAACTGGAACCCCCTCCAATACAAAGTATAAGAGAACCTTGGGGCACACAAATTTTAAAACCCCTCCTATAAGAAGGACGTTACAGCTCCAGACCAAGAAATACAACCGGAAACTTGTTCATCATGTTCTGTTTACAGTCAGTCGGAGAAGCAGCTTTTTGTCATGGAGAAAGCTAATTCAGAAGCTAAGTACTGAACTGTTTCACAGAAGAACCCCTCAGGAAAAGAACGAGTCTGGATTCAGACAGGTAATACAGATTTAATAAATTTTCCTGATAAAGAGAGAAAACATGAACAGACTAGCAGCTACGTTAACAATGCTAACAGCTGTTTGTCTTACAATGGTAACTGCTGTCAGAAACCAGTTATACAATTTCACTTCATTTAATAATCTGATAAATATTTGACAAATTTGCGTTCATAGATAAAAACCTTTTGTGTGATGTAAATTAAGGTAGATGTGTAGTTTGATAACGGAACCAAAGTTCGTCTAAGTTTAGTCAGTGTCTCATTGTCAGCGACACTGCATGATTCATGCGAAAGAGAGAGAGAGAGAGAGAGAGAGAGCTGTGTTGTTTTGAGGATTATGTTTAAGTTACGTTGCTGTGTTTTGAAGAATGAAGAGTTTCCAGAATAAAGACTCTGAATATTAATAGACTTGCTAATTAATTAGGTAGTGTCTATCAACATTTAAGAGAATGTTACTGTCCAGCTAGCGTATTCTAGTTTTACTAAGCAGTGAGCTGCTTGACTGCATGTTCTCAGTTGAAAAAGAGACAGGCGAAATGTACTTATATAAACAGTAAATGACTGAAAACACAGACTGTGTATTTCCATGTTAATTTTATATTTTAAAGCAGTGTGATGCATGATAATGGTGCTTTGGTTTACACTACTGCTATATGGTTCACCAGTAAACGGACTTGCTAAAGTATGCCCCCCCCAAAAAATATTTTCACCAGCCGCCACTGATCACTACATGACAGCAGACATCATGGTGAAACAATAGACATTTTGTTTTCACCAAAATGGTAAACTAATCAGCGGTACCTGTGTTGCTCAAACTGTAGGACACTAGAAATCTGTGATTTGTGGTAGAAACAGTCTTTGAGGGTGAACTGTCCAGTCTTCCGAACTCTTTGCTAGTCTTTAAGTGTGTCCCACCTAAACATAAGGTAATGTAATGTAACTTTGGAGGAGTCAATACCCTCAACTACTAATATGTGGATTAGTGTGGCTTCAATGAAGAGGCCATAACAGTTAGTGCGGGTTAACTGCCATAGCAGTTTAAAAACACTAAAATCTAACTAGAGAGAAAAAAAGAGAAGACAGTCATACCACGTCCAGGAGGCCAGACACCAAATGGTAGGGGAGCTGCTGGGAGTATCCTAACTAAATCATATAATCAAACAATAAAATAAAAACACTGCATAATCATGCAAACCCAAACCGTGCTACTACAAAAGGAGTGAGTGAACTCCCCACCAGACACAGTAGTATACCCATTTAAACCAAACAACTGAACCACTACAATACTAAACTAAATAGTAGTAAATTATTTGCCTGTAAACAAGAGAAAGCACATTTACTATTAGATATTTATAAGACAATTTCGTATGATTTAATTAAGCTATACCTTACGGCAGGTGATAAACCTGCACAGCTTCATGCCCTGTAAAAGTTATGGCAGACCCACATAATATTTTAGGCAATACCTCAGGGTATTCCTATCCCTACAACTACCCAAATATAAAACCATAAAACACAATATACCAACAAAAGCTTACCAATACCACCAGCTAGGGGTGGGCGATAATATACTCGATGTATCTCGACTTGTTCCTTGTGCGAAATAGTAAATGACTAGACTCTTTAAATTGTAACGGTACTTTGACAGCATGTACTTCGCTTGGAGTTTCGCTTCTCTCTCAGAGCAGACAGCTCACTCCCCCGCCCATCCAGAAAACTTTCCTCGCAAATGCTCAATTTGCACTGGAATAACAGCGGAGGGAAGCAAACTTGCGGAGAAAGAGGTTAAAGCCCAAACAAAACCTCTAGAGCAGAGGGCCACAGACGGTTTGCATGTTTACAAACAAAGTGCAGACAGGAATCTTCCGGTTTTTCAAAATAAAATTATCTTCTGATTTTTCAAAATAAAAGACTGGCAGAGTCTGACATCTGCGCTCCATTTGTAAACATGCCTGGTGCATTGAGCACGTCTGTGTGGCAAGACTGCAACATATATCGTGTATCGTAATATAGCTTCAAAATATCGCAATATCATTTTTAGGCCATATCGCCCAGCCCACATGTCCCACTCATCATGAACCTGTTTCTCCTCAGCCTAATAAAGAGTTGTGTTACTCTCTTACTGGCTGTCGCTTCTCTACTGCCACTGCAATAAGTCCTAGTATCCCCCTGCCACACTAAGTACCCACCAACTTCTGATTGCGCTAGGGGCTGCATCAGGGTTGCCTGGTCAAACTTTTGGCAATGCCCCAGAGGGGGGTGTGGAGGACTGGGAGCACTGGGAGCCTGACTGGTAAAATCCAACAAGCTTTCTGGTCTTCAGCTTTCAACATCTATATGTGTGTGTGTGTGTGTGTGTTTGTGTGTGTGTGTGTGTGCGCGCGTGCGTGAGTTAATGATTAGGCTAGCTTATCTGATGAGGCCTGTCACTCAGTTGATGGATGTCTTTTATTTGCATGTGAGTGATGAAGAAAAATAGAGACAGGGGTCTTTTCCCTCGATGTGATTAAGTGCGTTGGCAACTGCTCCCTCTTTTTGGTATGGATGTCTATATTCAGCCAACATGATGAATTTGCCAGAGCTGTGTAACTCGGCAGTGAGTGAGATCGTTCATCTGCTGCCATGTAAAATGGCATTGAACTGGGGCAATCCCTCAGTAGAAGCCTGGTACAGAACTTTAATCAAGTTTACTGCTGAGGAAAGGGAGCAGAGAGCAGGGTATTTACATACCCCGTCTCGATAGAGACACTGTGGTGAATGAGCCTCATAAACATTTCCTACCACCAGGCATGTTGATACTGTCACAGTTATAAGATAGCTTTGAGTGATCCTCTCACTATGAACATGGTTTTTGGCTAGTGTTATACAAAGGCTATTGGGAGGCTCCAATACTGGATTGTAACATATTTCAGTGTGGTAATATAGAGTGATTTCTGCTCAGAGGGAAGGATCAGTGGCCTGCATTGTACTATCAGTGACATTTTCAATTAAAGGTTGAACGTGAAATAAACTGGAAGCTGTGAAGATTAACTGATACAAATTAGGAAATCAATAGAAAGGTAAAAATCTGGCTACAGTGATATATATTATACCCACATTCACTTTTTCCTAAAAGTGAAGTGGATATTATTTATTAGGAGTTTACCAGTGAAGTAATAGGTTAAAAAGGGGGTTTTACACCAGGAAACATAAAGCAAGCAAAGAGATAAATATTGTGCTATTTCTTCTTCTTGTACCATCAACAAAAGATGGTGGTAAGTTTGTTGCATGTAGTTGTTCTCCTCTTGTTGAAAGTGGATTTATAGCTTGTCTTTGTGTGTTTTACATTAAAAGTAAAACCGCCATCCATAATAAGTAATAAGTGCTTTAATACATTCAAGGACTGTACAGAATGTGGATTATTCGTGTTTTGGAAGTCCTGGTTGGTGAGGTGTTCAGGGACTGACCACAGAGCAGGTCAGCCATGTTTTGAATTTTGACATCAAGACTAATTGAATTGTAATCAGGCTTTTTATTAAAATATGAATTTAATGAATGTATCACTTGATGATCAGTTTATTAGAATAATTTTGCTCTGACATGTTTATTTTCAACAAAACATACAGTACAGGCCAAAAGTTTGGACACATTCAATGTGTTTTGGGGTGAGCTGGACCGCAGAGTGAAGGCAAAGGGGCCAACAAGTGCTACACATCTCTGGGAACTCCTTCAAGACTGTTGGAAAACCATTTCAGGTGACTACCTCTTGAAGCTCATCAAGAGAATGCCAAGAGTGTGCAAAGCAGTAATCAGAGCAAAGGGTGGCTATTTTGAAGAAACTAGAATATAAAAGATGTTTTCAAGCTGAGACTTGGCTCATTTTCTGTGAAGAACATATATCAGAACACATTCTCAATGACCACAAACTGTACACCCCCTCACACACATTTATATTACAAAAAGGGTGTTCGGGTCTGATAAAAGTGTGGAAATTGTAGGTCCTGTGTACTTTCACTCTGTCATCCTCCTCCTGTCTGTTACTGCACCTGCTGTTCCCACACAAAGTTGCAATATTGTTGCAAACTTAGACATCTGCTCTCACGTTCCCGCACATTTTACCCTCTGTCTCGCGGGAACCAGTCTTCAGTTTCTCATACTCTATCCCACCTGCCTACCTGGGAACGAGGTGCAATAATACAGCTTTGTCAGTGTGGTTACTTGATCAGGATGCCCAAAAGATTCTCTGCTCACAGGGCCATTGATTGCAGTTGACTTTGGAAAAGAGAGAAGCTTTTGATGATGATGATGATCCCATTTCTGAAGGTTCAGACTAACAGTGACTTTGATGACAAGGATGAGATTTAGCATAAGCTAGTTCCAAAACAAAGACAAGCCACAGGACCATTCCATCAGCAGCAAGCTCCAGGAACAGAACAAGCCCATCTCTAGCTAGCAAGGTAAGAAATGTGGATGTCATATTGGTTTCTCACGGCACTGATGAGCCCTAAAATCCAGAGAAAACAAAATGTTCCAAAAACCCAAGCTCTGCAGCCATAATGAGTAGTGGTGAGCGGATCGATCCAAAGTATCGATAGTATCGATACCACGTTGGTATCGTTATCAGATCGATACTAGCATGCTGGTATCGATATATTCTCTCTTCTTCTTTAAGTGCGTCCGTTCTATCAGAAATTCAACTTCCCGGTACAAATGCCGCTCCTCTCACATCAATTTGACTCAGTGCCACTTAGCAGACACATGCTCACATGTAGTGAATGATGGCATCATCTACCGTATTTTACAGTGATAGACGGGGACTCGGGTCTCCCGCATCTCCGTCATGAACGGTAAACAGCATCGATTCGCGTTAATAATAGTACCGCCTCATTCATTCACAAAACTCTGTGGAAGTACAACATGACAATATGTCCTGATTAAAACGTGATCAGGATTACGGTTTAGCTGTATGCAAACGTAATAATTAGGAGACAGGGTTGGAAAAAACATGAGCAAGAGAACAACAGCTACAAAATAAACAGAGAGAGGAGGAGGGAAGACTCCCGTTTTACAGAGACAGGGAACCACTGCTGGAAAATGCACCCCGTCCTATCTCCGACTAGGAAAGTGTCACATCCATGACACTTACACCACTAACCAGCATCAGTCCTACAACTTCACTGTCCAAATTATTCAATTCTGGGATGAACAGAAACTGCATTTTCTGGCATCCTGTCATTAAATGCACTCCTAGAGAAATTAATAATTAGTAGCACCAATTGTGATTGTCTGTAGGTTCAAGAGAAATATGCTGGAGCTATATTCACTTAATGTAACACTGGTGTTTTTCTGTTTTGTGGGTTTGGTCGTGTTTAAAGTGATTTAATATGACGGGGATTTTACTTAAGCCTTAGTTCAAGACAACTGTCCTTGATGTTAATTAAATGCTGGTGTGTTTGTTTGTTCATAATTTTGTGCATTTAGTTGTGTTTATAGCAATTTTAATATTTTTAAGCATTTTAAACATTTTTAAAGAGCTTTTATGCGATTTTCCAGCAGGATTTTTTTAATGGTGCATTTTTCGGCAGGCTGCCTTATAAGGTAATAGTATCGGATCGGATCGGAATCGGATCGGTATCGGATCGGTATCGGATTGGTATCGGCGATACTGGCCCTATATTTACTTGCTATCGGATCGAAACCAAAACTTGCGGTATCGCACACCACTAAGAATAAGGAGGATTCAAGATAAGGATGTTGAATGAATAAGTTTGAAAACATAACCAATAATAGTTATGAAAAACCTTGCTTCATTTGTAAATTTGTTACATTTTTACACTCGTATCTTGAATAAAATTTATTTCCTTTTTTTATTACAGTTTATTAGAAAACAAACAAAAAACAAGTTGCACTTAAATTCATAAATGTGATCTCGCCAAGGTAAAGAGCAAATATTATCCATTTATGCTGTTTATATTGCGTTTAATGGGATTGAAGTAAACATCTGTTGAGCATTTTAACATAAAACACACCACACCCGTGAACATTGCCTGAGTAATAAAAATATGAACACCACACAAGAGTTAATGTATTGTTGTGACTTTATGCCGGATACACCACAAATGATATGAGATGAGAAGATATAATGAGATTTGTCCATCCATATCATTCTTCTTTTTTCATGTTCTGGTCACTCATTAAAGACTTAAAGACTCATTCAAGTCCAGGTAAAGAAGTAATAAATATAATACTAATATTCATTAATTAGGTTTTTGAATAAATAAGATAATGGGATGGACTTAATCTTAATCTCTTTAGACTTTAATCTCTAGTTTGTGGTTATTTGGCTGGTATATTCTGGAAGAACAAAAATCTTGAATGGCGCTTGAAAAATGACAGTGACAGTAAACAGAGAGACATGCCAGTGTTTTGGCCCTCCAACTATTCTCACACTCCACTAAATGTCACCATGTGCAGTCAGTCAACACTTGGAAAAAGTGAACAGTGCTATCAAAACATCTTGTAAATATACTAAGCTCCTTCACATCTCACACCTGCTCTTTCCCATCAACCTGCCTCTCCCTCCCTGACACCATCCACTCTGTCCTAGATTGACTGCAGTCAGCACCGCTTTTCTCAGGAGCCTGATGCCCTCTCCTGAGCTCACACAGCAGGTAGTAGGTGGAGACAGTGGTCCCACTCTGACCAGGCTTCAGTTAGCACAGAGTAGGAGGCTCAGGAGATAGAGGTGGTGGGAGTGCTGTCGCCCCGAGACAGTGATTTCAGCTCAGTTACATAACAATATGTTCTGAACAGATTTTGGAATATTTCTGAGGTAGGTAATGTGATGATGCATCCATGTTTATGGAAGACCTACGCCCACGTGGGGCACTGCAAATGTGCACATCTGCATACAAAGGAGAAAACTAAACAGAGAAGAGAGTACAGCCCGACCTGAAATAGCATTTCCCAAAGAGACTGGCAGATACTGATCCCTGCACAAAGTGGGAAATGAGCCAGTTAATGTGTGTCCACCTTTGATATCAAACAATGCAGTAACACAATACAATAACATAGTACTTTGTTTTGGAATCTTGGATGGGATACAAGAAAAGTATTTTCAGTGTACTGTGGGTTTCAGAGGGTGTAGCTTGCAATAGATTTTTAAATGTAATTTTTTTTTTCCTTTCTTCTATTCATATTGAATCTGTAAATATATTACCCTACCTGGCAGAAAGCCCTTGTAAAAATATTTTTACGGTCTTCTGTGGGCAAATTGTTAATTTTAATTTAATCTCCACACAATACTGCTGATATGGGTCGTGCTAACTTGCTAACATCTGCATTACATCTGAGGTCATTTGCATTGTACATTATTATTTTACTACTTTTTATAATAACTGATTAATCACATTAAATGAGGGAAATTACAACATTTAGCATAGCATTTAGTTTACGTTTTAAATTGGAGTCTTATATTACTATTACATTGTAAATTGCTTCACAGTTATAGACACAAGCAGAACTGTAATAAGTTTATTTTTCTTGCACTTGCAAATGTAGCAACAAAGATAATAATGTGAATCCCGCGTATTGATATGTAAATATACTTCAGATTATAGATTATAGTAAGATTACAGCCATTTTTATTCTTAAAGGCTCTTTTACAATCCTGCGCTGGGGCATGGGGAAGCACTGGATACTGGATGATGTAGGGATAACATTTAGGCATGCAAATAGTTCAGACATTTTGTGAAATATTAGACATAATATATATTTTCTCATGCAGGTGCATCAAAAAAACAGGTCACAGAGAAGCAAGGTGGACGAGCACACTGCTCTCTGCTGGCATCTGCTGTTACAAAATAACATGAGCAAGATTTTCTTTGAGGCTATGCAGGAACACACATTGATGTGCACACAAGAATGTGACCATTAAAAGATCAATTCACCAAAATCACAAAAAAAAAAATACAGAACGAAGTTTCAAGCAGGATTCCACAAGTTGTGATCAGTTAGGGCAAAAATGGATCAATATCAGGGTTTGGCCCAGATAATTAAATAGTCAGCACACTATGAAGAGGGACGGTCAACAGTGTATATACTCACTCTTTGCATAGATCACAAGTCTTTAAAACTTCTAAATTGCATATAACTGTTCTTCAGTATATTACAGAAACAAAAAGAATCTCCAAAAACTGAAGCAGAAAAGTCATTTTGTCCTTAACTGTACAAACCAAATCTTTTCTCTAGTGGGATTTAGTACAGTAGTTTTGGTTTGATTTGTCTGTGCTTTGAAATATCCAATATCATATTTCTTTTGCCATCAAAACACAGCAACATCTCTTTTCATGCTAGCTGCCAGAACACACAGCAGTCAGCAGTTTTCATGGGGATTATTTTTCAGTGGAGAGTAGATCCACAGAAAGGTGTTGACAGTGATCCCATTTATACTTGACATTAAAGGAGCACTGCACTGATTTAGCGCTGCGCTCCTGTCATGCTCAAAATGTACAGTTAAAGAAAAAAAAACATAAAAATTGATGCAGCAGAATCAGAGGTTTGGGTTGTCTTTAATTCCATACATTTTTCTTCCCTGTCAAAATCCTGGTTACCTACATTACCCACAGTGCAACTCGCATGTTTTACATAAGGTAGCCTCAATGCAGTATATTTTCCACATGCTTAATTGATTAGAACAACCATATATTAATTCTACCTGTAGTTTGATTAAATAATTATGCAAATTAGGTGGACAGAGCAGGTGGACATGTATCCTAACTCCAGATAGGATGTGATGCTGCTTGTATTGGAAAGTACTGGGAAATTTACCTCAGTATATCCAGGTCTGGAGCTCTAAATAAATATGCAGCCAAGTTATTTGGACATTTTGGTTCTGTCCACCACCAAAACACCACACTTAAAGTGTAAACAGTCAGATTTAATTTAAGTATAATTTTAGTTTTGAGCCTTAGTGGCTCAGAAATGCTTTATTTTGCCATATACTGAGGGCAGCATCCCTTTTTACAGAAATTCCCTGATACAATTGAGATTTAGGTTACCGCAGTGGTGTTGATGAACTTGTCCCAAGTCCTACACTCATCAAATCAGCAGCCCTCCGGTCACAAGCTTGCTTCTCTAACCACCATTACCTATGCAAATGGCTACTTTTTATGTTTTGGGTAAGACCTTTCAGACCGCAATAGTACAAGGGAAACTAACAGGATGTATCAATTGGACAGAAAGAAATGTATCCTCTTTCCTATTTCTCAGCTGTAAACGCCAAAGACTATTACGCATTCACCTCCACTGTATTAGGTGGGTGCAGTATATAATAAAATAGTTCATATCCTGAGGACCTTATGAACCTAATGCCAAACCTTTTTAAAAATGGCACAAAGATGGTGAAACTATAACAAATACAATATCTCTCTTTGTATCACATTTGCTACATGAGTTTCTGAGGCCTCTGTCTCATCAACATGATCAGTACTTGCCTAAAAAACCTGTTGTATAGGATCCGATACATGTATTCTGCCCCCTGGTGGATTATTATGCCACTACAGGCAGCTCAAGTTTAGTTTTGGTCATTTCCATC
>JAUYWH010000011.1:1587019-1603014 GCA_034779795.1 Ctenopoma multispine | reverse complement strand
GAGGCCGTTTTTCCTGATACCTGAGGCCGTTTTTTCTGAGACCTGAGGCCGTTTTTTCTGAGACCTGACAGAGTTTTTCCTGATACCTGAGGCCGTTTTGTCTTATACCTGATACCTGAGGCCGTTTTTCCTGAGAACTGAGGCCGTTTTGTCTTAAACCTGATACCTGAGGCCGTTTTTCCTGAGACCTGACGGAGTTTTTCCTGAGACCTGAGGATGTCCTAAAATGTACACCGTACCCTGGGGGCTAATCCCCCCTTGTCTTTCAAGTGGTCCCTGGTCCTGGAGTTCGTGTTAGAAGTAGGGTGAGCTTTAAAGTTACTTTTGCTGTTCATAGATGAGTTGGCGGAAGAAAATAAGTTTAACTTTAGTGATACTACCTCATACAATCTGTCCTTAACCTACTCGGGCTTTTGCCTAAACCTAACCATAAGCAGGTGGTTGTGCAGGGGATGACTCATCCTCAAGTGTTTGATTTCACATCACAGTAAATACCGGTTTAAAAGCACTCAAACTTAAAGCAGGATCTTCAAATTGATAGTTCATAAAGACTGCAGAGATTACAGCAGAGTTTGGTACTTTTACAGATGAGAACAACCCCAATCATCAGCTTAATATTTACCACAGCCTTTTCATTGAGAGCAGATGCTATATATGTTCACTGATATGCATTTGACTGAACAGCAAAGCTACTGCCAGTAAGACCATCAAGTGATAATTCTGCAAACCACTGGAATACACCCAATGCCAATATCTCTCATTATCAAGGACACATTACTACATTGGCACTGAATTTAACAACTGTACATAAATTATATGGTGTATAACAAAACTGAATACAACTGAGTAAAATGTATTCACAGATAACTACATTGTTTTTTAGAAGAAACATAGAACATTTAATCTTACATAAAAAAGGAACAGGCTATGTACAACCTCAGTGCAGCAAAAATCACTTTACCTGTGATCAATGCAGCAAAACTGGAACCAGAAAGAGGGAAGCTTGCACGACTGCAGTATAGATGTTTACATGTTCCACGGCTGCTCTCACCCACTCGCAAGCGCAACATCCAAATATCACACACTTACAAAGCTGTGATTCAGTGCTCTGAGGTCATAAAACTGAGGAAAAAACTAAACGCTTGAACTAGCATTTCTTTTTTGGATGATACAAACTGCATTTAAAACCAAGAGAAGACTATTTCACCTAATGACTGTCTGAAGATGACAAAAAGAGAAGTGAAATTATGGGATGATTTTCTTCAGCAAGAGTAAGGAATTGAACTTTAAAGAGCCATTGATTGTCATAGATTTTCTTCCTTTTATGCTCTTTCTCCAGCAGTACGTCGAGGTTTAGGGGCAGACTGAGAAGAGAGACTGGGCTGTGGGGCTCTTCTCTTGTTTTTTATCTAAACTCCCATTTTTCCCTCACTCATACAAGCTTTCTATTCATTAGAAAGAGACACAGTATGAATCAGTGCCATCATTTTCCAGCCTCACCTCTACAAGGTCGTTGGCATTGAGATAGACTGAACCTGTATAGGAGGGTATGTGGAGAATGCATGTTGTGGTAGACATACCGTTAAGTCACAATAAATCTTCTGGAGAATTAATTATTTGTAGCTAAAAGCTGTTTACCGCTAACAAATTAAATACCTGACATATTAAAGTGTCTCGTCACCCTTTGAAAGTTGGATCAATGCACATACGTTGATTTCTTTCTTAATGATTTTTTTTTTTTTGCAACTGAGTACATTATTTAAAGTTCAAGTACAATATCATGAGGTATGATACAGACACTTCACAGAAATTAGTGAATGTGTATCATAAGCAAGCACTGCTCTGTGGATCTGACAAACCTATGTGAATCTTGGGCATTATCATTGCCCATATCATTATCATTAATAATCATTGTAATTATTTTTTAATACTAACTACTATCTTTAACTGTTTACTCAAGAAATAAAGTTGGTTTTGTCTTTTTGTGTGCTTATGAATAGCCAACCCTTGGAAAAATTCCAATTAACGGTTAACTGCCATTGCCTATGCAGAAAGAAATGATAACTTTCAGTAGTTGAAAAGCCAGTATAAAAAGACCTCCAACCTAAATGACCATGTATAGCATTTGTTAAAAGAACATCTCCATGGCAGCACGTGTTTATTTTTGTTTATTATTTGTGGGTTTTTTTCAAATTACACCCCTTTGGTGCTGTGCACCAATATGGCACCTGCCATGTCAAAAGCTTAATTTATGCTTCTACATTAAGTCTGTGCCTGCCCAACACCGTGGGGAGTGCATAGCTAGACTGCATAACAGACCCTTCACTGTAGCCTGACATACACCACTTTGCAAAGCAGACCGCAATACAGACCACAACAACTGTGATCGGTGCACTCACTAACATCGCAGTGATCGTACAGACCATGTCCTCCAATGTCTTCTCTATTTTCTGCATTGTACTCATTGCACTAAAATGAATGGCTGCATCTTGTATTTCCTCCAACTTCAACATGATTCACTCTGTTTCAGCATGCGTTTTAGTTGACATTATTTGTAATACAATGAAAAACTCTTGTCCGAAGACCAACTCGTGGTTTGTTGGTATAATTGCAGAGTGGCACAGACGCACCTACGCACAAGTGTAAATGCTCACAACAGCGTAGGCTACTTGCATAGACTATGACAAAGGCTCAAAATTCAATAAGATAAGATAAGATAGGACTTTATTGATCCCACAGCGGGGAAATTTTGTGTGTTACCACAGCTCAGGACATAAAGCACAGAAAGCAATGGAGAAGCATAAATGAAATTTCTCAATGGCACCAAATTGGCAGTTCGCGTACCACAACCTTTTCTTCCCAAGCGGTACAAAATGCTGGATCAAAAGTGCAAATATAGTGGTTTGGCTGGGTTAGACATATGTGTTAGAATTACACACAAAATAAACTTGAATAGTTTAATAAAAACATCATAGTTTGTCTTAAAATAACTTCCTCCCTGAGACATATATATACCGTCCTCATGGTTACAGTAACAACGCACTAAAGTCAAATTCTGGTCTCCAATGTCTGTGTGTCTAAATCCTGAACAATCCCTAACACCCACTACACAGTGTCCTGGCTGGACAGAGGAGCATGTTCAGCAAGAGGAAATCCTTTCTTCCAGTGGCCATTAAACTGTACAACTCCTCCCCCCTCTGTAAAGTTGTGGGAGAAGAACAGCCATCATTATTAATACTGGTCATTATTGTCCTATTTAATTCATTTTAAGATTTCTTTATTTTTTAAGTTTTTTGTTTTGTGTATTCTGTGCTTTTGTGTATTTGTGCATCAGGTATTGAGTATTTGTGTCGGTGCCGATTTTGTCTTGTGGCTCTTTTCTTTCCTATTGAACCGAGATCAGCTGTAACAAGGCAAAACAATTTCCCTCTGGGATTAATAAAGTGTTTTGAATCTTGAATCATGAATAAATACTACGAAAGTGTCATACTTATTACAGCCGTTAATACATCTCTTTTGATTGTTTTCTGCTGCTTACAAACTACCTATACCGATATACTGTATTTTACATCACAGTTTCCCACTTAGCTGTTCTTTAGTACTTTATAGTACAAACTGACTGGAATTACTGTATCTGTTAAAATATCCTAATAATGTATGATGCATCTATTAGTATTCTCTACAAATCTAATCCAAACACACTAACCACATGCAGAGAGGGAAGTGCTCCCAGGTTCTCTCTGAGACACTTTGATATAACACCATGATAGGTGTAGGGTGCAGCTGGGCAGACAGAAGTGCACCTGCTGTTCTATTAACACACCTCATTTGCATAATGTGATAATACAGGAAAACAACGGTTAATTGTCAAAAGGGTAGCTGCAAGAGAGAGAGTGTAAATAAACAAGTGTCTGAACTTTGTTCTTGTAAATGTATTCACAAATGGGCAATATGAAAACAGCCGCATAATTAAATGGTAACTCTGCACTTAAAGGTAATTAATTCACAGGAGTTGGTACTTTGAGGTAATTGATGAGAGCAGCATGGTGGCTGAATTATTCAAACCGATGCTCAACCTCGCATTGCTTGTTTGTTTGTTTGTTTGTTCAGGTGTGTGTGATGGAGAGCATGTGTCTTTTTGTTTTGTTGGTTATTCAGGGTTAAAAGAAAAAAAAAAAAAGAAATGGTGACACGGTCAAGATTTATTTTTATTCCAATCTTCAACACAGATTAGACACTAACATCAACTAGCTAATTGACTGTCCCTGTGGAAAAACCGCTGCCTCAGCTCCTTCCTGACAAACTGAACTCACCTGAAACAACGTGGAAAAAATTATGCTTAAGCCTCTTATTTTTGTTTTTATTTGTGAAAAATGTCAATTTAGGTTTTAATGCAATATAGTCTTTTTCTAATGCTGTATTTCCTGCATAAATAACAAACTGGCTTATGACATATCTAGACCTTACAGTTTATTCCTCTGCCCCCTAATGAAAAAGATATACAACATAAAAATTATTACTGCAACTTCAAATTTAAACTGGCAACCAGCAACAGTCCACAGAAGGCGGCAAGTCAAACTAAAAGTCAGCAGAATGAAATTAGTAAAACCGGCAAAGGAAAACTGTCTTTAGCTAAAGGGGACTTTGGCAGGTGGAGCCTGTATGAAATTATAATACTTTTACTGTTTTCCCTCATTTTGTCTTTCGAATGAGCAGGTTGTCCGGTGCCTGTCTGACTGCTTGTGTTTCCTGCTCTACTGAACTCACAATTTCCCAGTGTTCTCATATTAACTTGCCAAATATGCCTTTATGACTGCTGATAACAGTAAATTTGAAAACAAAATAAAAAAAAATGTCCTATGAAACTAGAATTTCTCTTTAAAGCTAAAGGACTGAGTTGGATGAATATTGTTGCAGTGGATCCCGGCAGGTCACAACAAGCAGCACAATCGCAAAGCCTGAATGAAAATCCTGAGCCTCTCTGTGCTTCTGTCTCAGGATGTTTGAGAGCTGTGTAATTCATTCAGAGATATCACTCCTAAATTGTTTGGGGGGTCACTGGGAGTCAGGGTATGAGCCTTCACAGATTGGAGAGATTGCCAGACTCCAGCAGACTGTGAAATGGAATATGGGGTGTGTATGTGTCTGTGTGTGTGTGTTTGTGTCTTTCTTTCTCTTTGTATTAGCACCAGCATAGGACTTTATTAAATTGGACACTCGTAACCAGCCTGCTAAGGGACAGACTGACCGCCTGGACCTAGAATCACGTCTGTCAAACACAGTGGCAGCCATTTTGTAAAACACTACAACTGTGACTCCTTCATTTAGTCTTGTCCTGCTGACTTTACCAAAGCTGCAGCAATGAGTTCATGAGAGAAAGCTATTCTGGGGCTGAGACTTGGTTGTAGGCTACATTAAAGTTGAAGCATTTTGTCTTTCCTTAAATGTTGAATGTTTCTGTTCTGTCAGTCTGTTTTATCCTAGGATACAATTTTTCCCTAACATAACCAGGTATTTTTGTGATGTAAATGTAACAGTTTGATCTTGCTGATCAGCTTACCTTACAATACTAAGATATAATAGTATTCAATTATATAACTATAGGTTGGCTACATATATAGAACAGGAAAGTCCATGTGAGGAGGCCAGGTGGACTGGTCTGAAAAACAGGACTCTAACTGCATTTAGTGGCAGCAGTAGTTCAGCTAGTAGAGCACTTTGCTGTGAACGCCAGGGTCAGTGATTCATGTTGTGGCCTTGCTTTTGTTTCTCTGTTCCATGTTTCCCTGTCTCTCTGTGTCTCCCTCACCTTGTTCACGCGCTCATCTCTGTGTTCACTCTCTGATTGTCTCCATCCACCACTCATTTCTCATCAGCCCTTTCACCACTTATATACCCCGCACTCTCCACCTCACTTTGTCAGTCATCCTGGTCACACCCTGTTCGCTCTGTTTCCTGCTGTTCACCCTGTTCGCTTCTGTTTAGCTCTGTGTCTTCTGCACTTCCCTCAGCTCTTCATAAGTAAGCTGGGTTGGTCTTAGTTTTGTTCCTTTTCACTCTTTGTGCCTTTGTTCCTGTTGCATGGCTCTTTTCTCCCTCACTCCCGCATTCTGTATTGTCTTTTTGTTATTTCATGTTCAGCTCCTTTATTGTATATTATTTTCCCTGTTAGTTAGTATTCACTTCTTGTCAGTAGTCCTGCCTTTTTTTCTGTACATTCATCACTAAAGCATCCAATATCCATATCTACTCTCTAGTTCTGGTCTGCTTTTGGGTCTGCCACTATTAGCCCTGCCATTGACAGGTTCCTCCTTGCTACAAGTCAAGGTGTCATTGGACAAGACACCAAAACTCCATAGTGGCAGTTTTGTCTGTCAGCTTTCCCAACAACAATTTCCACGAGGGCATTAATAAAGTATGGTATTATTATTATAAATATTATTGTAATCATGATAACAAAGAAATATTCTACTGCTACAATATTCTATTCTAGTCTATCTAACCAAGATGTTTTTGTGCCTCAGTGTAACCAAACTGTAATGGCTCCATAATAGTGACATACTTTGTTGATCCCCTTGGTGAAATTATTGTTTGAACAGCTGCAGCAGATGCTGGCGCTATTGTGGAGTTTGGAGTCTTCTCCAAGGGCACCTTGACATGTGACCAGGAGGAACCAGGAGTCAAACCACTGACCCTCAATTTTATAGACGACTGCTCTACCAACTGAGTTTCATGCCGCCCCAAATCAAGAATAACATGATCACCGTAATCAACCTGGAAGCCTGGCACAGCTGTATCTCAAGAAAACCATCAGGAGGTACATGCATATCCAAATATTTTAGCCCTTGAAGATGATTTAATGTCAACATTTTTGTCAAGATGCTGAATTAGACATGAGCTGGGAACCACAGTATTTTGTTTAGATGAACAGGTTGCAAGCTTTAAAAACACAAATAATTAACATTAAAACCCCTTGCAGTGGATTTTAAGAAAAACGCTGAATAATAACTAATTTGTTTGCTATACCAACATATAAGCTTATTGCGCATACCAAATGTAACACCAGCTGTCAGACCCCCTGAACTGAAGCAGGCTTTGACTGGCTGACAGCAGCTGGCTTAAACACTAATCAGTGTTAGTGTTATTAGGATTTAAACACATAATACAGTATTTACAGTGACAATACAGAGATTAAATTAGTAGAATGTAACAGATAAATCAGTAGATGAAAAAACTGTGGAAGATGTGCAGTCGCTCTAATCTAAAAGGTCAGCTGTATAATTTGTGAATCGCTGGAAAGATTGATGTGGTTGGGTGTTGCTGAACTGAACACACTGATAGCAGGTGCAAGTGTTCCAGCCTATGACTGAATTATATGAATACCAAGAAATGGACAATAATAATGCATAGACACACAATACAACACATGAAAACTGACCATGAACCTTAATGCATGGATTGCAGCCATCTGAAGGCAGCAGAGCAGATATGTTGATAAATCCATAGTCTCTGTTTTAAGAAGTGCATGTGACTTAATTTTAAGGTAAATACTGAAATGAGGTTGGAGTTAGGGTCAGGGTAAGGGTTGAGGTTAGATAGGGTTAGGGTCATTCCTTTGTTCTGATCACCAGAATTATTACATCAGTGCAGTGCAGTAGATGTGCTGTGTCCTGTGAGCTTTGCATCACAGACCTGCTAATTGGACAAAATGTTTGTGGGAATGTGGGAGTGAGAATGTGATCAACACAGACACAAACACAAACACATACAAAGAATACTATGCAAGTAGTTTTTCTTTATTGAAGATGTTTTCAGGAATTCAAATTACTTCGGGCAAGAGAGTGAGTTAGACAATGCATGTTACAACACAAGCATTATTGGATCTATCAGGGGAAACCATTATTTAACAACAGTACACCCTTTTCTGTGACACAGCACATACTACTATTAAATTAACATTCTCTGGGATGTGAGGAAAGCTGCAGGACTGTGCAGGACTCCCCTTGGGTTTCTATGTAATCTCTTTCGTCAAGCGTGCTATACTCTCCTTTGCAGGGTCTCTCACAAACACACATGCCTCCATGCATACTGTCAAGCATGTGCACTTATACACACTCTGGCCCTGCCATGCTACCAGTCTCTTTGATTGCCCTCCAGTTCCCTAATGAATAATTTAGCTCCAAATACATTCTGACACAGTGACACCAAGATAAAGTAAGTGAGGAATGGAATGAGGGAGGAGGAAGAAATAAAATAAAAAATGAGGGTGCATTCCCTCTCAAGAGAAATGTGGGATGTGGAGATAGGATGCTGGGGGGGTGTCCATGGAAGTACTAAAAATGGACTGCTGTAGTTGAGGTGAAAAGACATGGCAACAGCAGAATGCTGATGATTCTGCTGACAGAATTAGAGTGATAAGAGAAAACAAATAAAGGGTAGTTAAAGGATTATGCCAGTGATTTTGAACATTAAATCGAAATAACTACAGTCATCTACAGTGGTGTGAAAAAGTGTTTGCCCCCTCCTGATTTCATATTTTTTTGTATGTTTGTCTCACTTAAATGTTTCAGAATATCAAACAAATCTTAACATTAGACAAAGATGATACAAGTAAACACAAAAGTTTCTAAATGAAGTTGTTTATTATTAAGGGAAAAAATCCAAGCCTACATGGGCATTGCCAGAAAACATCTTGATGATCCCCAAGATGTTTGGGAAAATCCTCTGTGGACTGATGAGACAAAAGTTTAACATTTTTAAAGCATTTTAGAAAAGGAACATCATACCAACAGTAAAATATGGTGGTGGTAGTGTGATGGTCTGGGGGTGTTTTGCTGCCTCGGGACCTGGAAGACTTGCTGTGGTAAATGAAACCATGAATTCTGCTGTCTACCAAAACATCCTGTAGGAGAATGTCTGGCCATCTGTTCATGACCTCAAGCTGAAGCGCACTAGGGTTCTGCAGCAGGACAATGATCCAAAACACACCAGCAACTCCACCTCTAAAGGGCTTAAGGAAAACAAAATGAAGACCTAGTGGCGTAGTCAAAGTCCTGACCTGAATCCGATTGATATGCTGTTGCATGACCTTAAAAAAGGTGGTTCATGCTCGAAAACCCTCCATTGTGGCTGAATTACAAGAATTCTGCAAAGATTCTGTAAAAGACTCATTGCCAGTTATCGCAAACGCTTGATTGAAGTTGTTGCTGCTAAGGGTGGCACAACCAGTTATTTGGTTTAAGGAGCTTTTTCACACAGGGCCATGTAGGTTTGTCTAATATTAAAATTTGTTTGATGTGTGACAAACATACAAAAGAATAGTAAATCAGGAAGGGGGCAAACAAAATGTTTTCACGCTAATGTATTTAATAATAATAGACTAGACTTTATTGTCATTTACAGAGAGTGCAACAAAATTGTATGATAATTGATACTTTATCAATCCCCTTGGGGAAATTATTGTAGACAAGCTGGCCCCTTAAGGCACCAAGGGTTCAGTGTCTTGACCACACACACATAGACTAACTAACTACTTTCTGCCGCGACAATGCAAATTTCCCACTTGTGGGACTAATAAAGGATTATCTTATCTTATCTTGTACAGGGGGAATTCAACATTGCAAACAACAATTCAACAACCCTAGAATTCAAAGACTACTGCAGACTGCCGAGGAAATGAGACACAGTTGCCCCTACCAAGACATGTAGTCAAATTTTAGCTTTCACTAACTCTTTCAGAATACCAGAAATTCAGGTTAGCATGTCATTGCCAAGTGTTAATATATTTGAAAGTATTTAGAAAAAAAAACATAATGTGTGTCTAATAATCCAATTTTGGAGTTGTTGGGTAATCTAGGAGCTAATTATGGGGGAGCATTCATGGTACTTATCCCCCAAATAAGTTACCATGCCCCTCAAACATAGGCGGAGTATTTGGTGCTGAACCTTTATTAATTACAACACAGCATCACACCTAAACAAAGTCCTATTTAGATGAGCTAGTGGTAAGATAGACGTAATCTAAAAATGCACAATGAAGGGAAAGGACACAGTTTTAGGAGGTTTCATCTGCATTTTTTATAAAAGTTAGTCATATGTATAATTCACTCAATCCAAAAGAGATGTGTACATAAATATGTGTGTGTGTGTGTGTGTGTGTGTGTGTGTGTGTGTGTGTGTGTGTGTTATGCACCCGATATAATCTGCTGATCTGCCGCACCCAGGACACACTGAATGATGCCAAACATGACTTTTCTGCAGTTGCTGGTTTGCTTAGAGTTATAGGAGCATTTTTTCCATAAAGTGTTTCTTTCTGTAATAATGAGATTTCATTGCAATAAGATGATTATGCTGATTATTAAGTAATAACAGCTTTAAATAGTAATAGTACAGTAATAATAGCTAATTTTAATCCTGCATTTACACTGGTCATTCTCTAAACTCTCCATGACAGACACCAGTAAAACACAAAGTCCTCATTGACTGCCTCAACCATGTTTGTACCTCTTTTTTTGTAGATCAGCCTCAAAACACCCACAAACAAAATGCCCAAATTTTTAGATCATCCACACAATCTAGTACTTGCTATTTGGGATTTCAGTAAATCAGGGCCATTGTGTTTTGGTGTGTAACACTTTTGCGGATGCAGTAGCTCAACTGGCAAAGCAGTCATCTATGAAGCCAAGGATTAGTGGTTTGACTCTTGATTCTTCCTGGCTACACAATGAGCTGTCCTCAAGACACCAAAGCCCCATAATAGCATTATCATCTGCAGTCTAGCAGCTGTCCAATAGCAATTTTCCCAAAGGGCATTAATAAAATATGTTGTTATTATTATTATTATTATTATTATTTATTAGAGGACTCCCCTAAATGTGGATTGGAATTGATATTAACAGTAAGGTAAAACTGCACTATTTTTAGTATCACTCAACTTGAACTGAAAACCCTACAGTATGTGTAGGTATGTATGTGACATAGAATGATTAAGATGTTCAAATATTGTTTTTGGCTATTGATATTGATATTGAATTCCTGGCAGAACTTACATATCATTTTGTGGTAAACTATAATTTTAACATATGTTTACATTATCAGTTAGTGCCTTAGGTATTTAAAAGTTCGCTTGAAATCATGGAAGCATTATTTAATAACAATCCATAATCTCATAAATGTAGGATATAGCACTATTACCACTATTGATTACCCAGTAACAATGCAGTCATCATGGTCCTATAAATCTGAGTACTATACTATAGCTGAATTTAGTGGGCAGGCAGTGGAGGGGAGAGTGCACAAATCTGTGACTCGCTATCAAACTTGACATCGTATGTGTTTCAGTCAGGCAGGGTTTGTAGAAGTGTGCTCAGTTCCACACATGCCTCATAAATAAGATTTCTGCAGAAAACTAAAATGTTTCGATCTTTTTAAATTTTATTCATGTACAGATTTAGAGAACCATTTAATTGATTTCAGAGAATTTAATTTGAAGAGTCCATCCATCCATCCATTATCTACCGCTTAATCCGAATTCAGGTCGCGGGGGGTGCTGGAGCCTATCCCAGCTGTCATCGGGCGAGAGGCGGGGTAAAGCCCGGACAGATCGCCAGTCCATCGCAGGGCCGACATACAGACGAACAGACAAAAAACCACGCACACTCACATACGGACAATTTCGGAAGGCCCAATCAACCTGACATGCATGTCTTTGGACGATGGGAGGAAACCGGAGTACCCGGAGGAAACCCACGCAGACACGGGGAGAACATGCAAACTCCACAAAGAAAGGCACCCGGCCGACCCCGGGTAATTAGGTGAAAAGATCTGTAAGATTTTGTCTCTCTCCATTGCCTCCCTGTAAAAATCTAAAATTTTGTTTAAAGTCCTTCTCCTCACTTATAAGGCACTAAAAGATCAGGCTCCTTCTTATCTTTAAGACCTCATAGTGCCATACTACCCCGGCAAAGCACTCCCTGGGTGCTGGTCTATTTGTGGTTCCTACCGTTTCCAAATGTAGAATGGAAGGCAGAGCCTTTAACTATCAAGCTCCTTTCCAGGTTCGTGAGGCAGACACACTCTTTAACACTAGGCTTAAAACTTTCCTTTTTGATAAAGCTTATAGTTAGAGATGGCTCAGGTGACTCTAAACCATCTCTTAGTTATGCTACTATAGATTTAGTCTGCTGGGGGACCTCCCACTCCACACTGAGCTCCTCTCTTTCTTCTCTGCCTCTGCCCACTCTTAGGCCACCATTGCATGCTTTTAACTTTATCTCTCCCCTAGTTGGGCTTTTTCCTCTCTGTTCCCCTCTCTCTGTACCTTTCTACAAGATTCCAGCTTACACTTACTGATCCTACCAACCTGCCCAGTGCGTTGTCTGCTGCTCCTTGTTGTTGTATTGAGCTCTGTTGCCTGCTGTTCTTTCTCTCTCCTCTTTCCACTCACCCCAACCTGTTGAGGCAGATGACCGCTCACCCTAAGTCTGGTTCTGCTGGAGGTTTCCTTCATTAAAGGGAGTTTGTCCTCTCCTCTGTTGCCTAGTGCTTGCTCAAGTGGGACTTTTGTTATATTTTGTAAGGTCTTAAACCTTACAATGTAATGTGCCTTGAGACTACTTATTTTGTGATTTCTTCACACTTAAAGGATTTCACAAAACATTCTAACCCTAGGTCCAACCATCCAGTGTCAAAACGAGAGATCACACAAGCACAAATAATAAGAGGTGAGGGCGAGCTGTTCACCGTGTTCTCAACTGTTCTCAACTGTGCTTGGGCGAATTTGATGCCTCGGCCTGAGTGGAGCAACAGGGAAAGCACCAGTCCAATCGCACAGTGGGGAGAGCGTCTCCGGCACCAATCCCAGGTAGGCATCTGGACAGGTGCATTTGCATATGCACCCACGGCCGTAGCACCCAATCTTACACACACACACACACACACACACTCACACTCACCGATAGCAGAGCTGTTATGCAAGGTGCGTGACCCAACAGGTGCAGCTAGAGTGCGCTTCAGTTCTGCTTCTTGTCCTTTGCTTCCATTCTGTATACTAAGCTAGGCTAACCAAGTCCTGACTCCAGCTCTGTACTTAATGCACAGACTTCAAGTTGATATTGATTTTCTCATCTCATTCATAGAACATCTACATGACTGTAGCAGAGCTCTTCACAAATTACATACCAGAGGCAGGTACAAAACCATCAAGTGCCTCTCAAAATTTGAAACTTCAAGGCCTATGGCCATGGTAATCATTCAGTTCCTTGTTGCTGACTGGCTCTTTTCAAAATAAATATTGTTCCAACTTACATGTACATTACAGTACAGTATTAAGTCTATGCACACATATACGCATTAGTTTCTGTGCAGCGTAATCAAGTTTCAATCAGTAAATCAATCAAAAAAAAAGGCCAGATCAAGACGTTAATTACTCCTGAGTGGGTTCTCAAGTAAGTGACTATAAAAGCTTTTGGTCATCTAATGATTGCTTTCACAGTCAGGTGCCAGCGATCAGACTTGTTCCTTTCCATTATTCAGTGACAAGGCCCCTGATGTTTATTTGATCTAAGTCACTTTTAGGGCTTTGAGGATTTGTTCTGTACTTGATTCTAATCTGTGCTTTCTTTAAGCTGGAAAAGAGAAGCCAGCTGTGTTGCTTTGTGAAACACTGAAGTTGAGTGTGCACTACAAGACCTTAGTTTGGAAAACTTAAAGCGTTGTGTTCAAGCCCGGAAGATAAGCCAAACTTCAGCAAGGTCACTAAGCAATCAGTATGATTTATGTGGAAGCACAGGCAACTCTGGGCCTGTTTTGTAGTGGTAAATAAAAAAATGGCCTAACTATATAAAAACCTATACATGAGGTCAACGATTATCAACAGGATGAGTAAATATATCTGCAGAATAGAATTCATTTGCATTTAATTTCCATTTATTACATAGCTAAGATTATTATAAAATATTTATGAGCTATTTTATATAGAACCTATTTCATGCATATAGTAGAGTTACTCCAAGACTATTACAAGACAGAAACATATTTGCAGTTTTTAACATTTGGCTAGTAAATAATGAGTTTTGCCGGTTTTACCCATTTGCATTAGTTCAGCTGATGAAGTCAAAAGGATGAAACAGTTTGGAAGATTGATACTTCACTTCAAATTGAATGGATGGTATCAGTGGGTAGGTTTCAGTCTGATGACTTGCACTCTTTAGAGATGACGTTGTTACCAGTGGTGGCTCATCAATACAGGCCACTGGGGCGCAGGGTTACCTGCAGACGGTTACTGTTTCTGAGGGGACATCTAAGACTGTGCAGACTGAGCTGATTGACTGCATGTTCTCAGTTGAAGGAGAGACGGGAAAAATTTACTTATTAATCATAAATGATTAAAACACAGACTGTGTATTTTTATGCTAATTTAATCATTTAAAACAGTGTTATGCATGATAATAGTGCTTTGTATTATGCTAGTGGTGATATGTGGTTAGAGTTCAACTCAGAAGTAAAAAAAAATTATATTTCACTACTAGTTATTATGTTGAGACTGGTGACATGAAATGGTTACCCTAGAGGTGCTACTGAGTGAAAACTGGTCTGGCTTGAGGTTCTTGAAGATGTCTCACTTCTCATTCGAAATGCTTCTTCACATTTATTCTGCCTGGTTGGGGGTAGATATTTAACCTCTGTGGAGATGTTACCACCTTTAGGGCTTGGCACACATCACATGATTCCACAGAGGTTAGGGGCTGTAGTTGGTAAAGCAGTTGTCTATGAACCACAGGGTTAGTGGTCCATCTCCCAGTTCCTCCTGGCTAAACACTGAAGTGTCCCTGGACAAAACAGATCCCAGATGTGAACTTTGCAGTCTTATTTTCCAGCTCTTGTCTTTTCTTTTCCTATCACAACAAACCACAGGCTGTAAATAGCTTACTCATTGATTGCACAGTTTTAGCAACATCATGAAACATCAGAGTATCATAAGAACCCAACTGTGGAAATCTAATTCAAACTCATGGTGCATTTCAGTATCTCTTTTTATGTGTACAATGTCTATGCCCACTGATGTCCAAAAGAACTTACAAAGTAATAATGGGACGAAGAACTGAGTTGTTAGACTGCAAATTGTTTGCTTTAGTGTAAGTACTACTACTAGTAATAGTAACCGTAGAGACACGTTATTATCACATTGCTTCCCTAGATGACATAGTACTGGCTTTGAGTACTACTGTGAGGAATCTTGAAGTCACCTTTGATTAGGATATCTCTTTTAAGCCTTACATAAAAGAAATCTGTAGAACCTTTCACCTTAGGAATATTTTTAAAATTAGGAGCATCCTGTCTCAAAGTGATACTTCTAAACTGGACTATTGTAATTCATTACTGATAGGATGTCCCAATAACTCATAAAAAAGCCTCCAGCAGAGCACTTCGCTCTCAGGGTGCTGGTCTACTTGTGGTTCCAGATGTAGAATGGGAGACAGAGCCTTTAGCTATCAAGTAGACACCCTCTCTACCTTTAAGCTTATGCTAAAGACCTTCCTTTTCCATAAAGCTTATAGTTACTGTGTGTCTTTTCTCTCCCGTATTTCTGCTTCTTCTTCTTTGTCCCCTCTCTCTGTACCTCTCTGCAGGAATCCCAAGCTCGGAGCTGTTTGATATCCAGTGTGTAGTTGCTGGCCCTACCAACCTGCCCACTGTTGTGTTTGCTGCTTCTTGTTGTTGTCTTTGATTTGTCTGTTGTTCTTTCTCTCTCCTCTGTCCACTCACCCCAACCGGTCGAGGCAGATGGCCGCACACCATGAGCCTGGTTCTGCTGGAGGTTTCTTCTTTTGCTTCCTTCCTAATACACAATCTGAACATTAAGAACACGCTCCAGTTGAAATGACCCCGTGTGTGTCAGGTGAGCGAGTCACGTGACCACGAGGAAGAGGTAGGATTGGTTAGGACAAGGTATAAACAGGAAGTCCACTCACTTGCTCCTCGCTCAGACATCGTGT
>JAUYWH010000011.1:1571881-1586849 GCA_034779795.1 Ctenopoma multispine | reverse complement strand
TGCCACAAACAGGACTTTAATATTACCAACCATTCCCATTTTATTAAGGTGTATCCATATAAATGGCCCACCCTGTACAACACTGGAACTGAATTAATCTCATAAAAACAGTTAAAAAATCAAGAATAGTAGTGAAAGTGAAATGGGCCATGCATGGTCAATGACCAGTTCATTTTTCTAGGTAAAAATTTTACGTTCCCCTATGATAGCTGTGTATTTAAGCCTCCATTTTCCTCAGTATTTCACTCTGTCTCCTCGGCTCCTGGTGGATTTCAGGTCTCCTTTTGGATTTAAGGTCTGTCTCCCAAGAACAGGGCTAATAGTTGTTTATGTTTCATGCTCTATCCATGGTATTGTGCGCCTCACAACTCAGTCACTGAAAAGTCTCTTCAGGGATCAGAAATATCCCAGAAAGTCCACACCTGCCTGTGACAGAAGATAGCAAACAGAAACAGCACACAACTGGCTTCCAACTTGCAGGTGCCATATATACTGTATGTTATATAAGTCCATATGTCATAGGCTTCAACCAATCAAGTATTTTATACTGAATATTTAACACTGTGTCTTAATCTTAATGGGACTATTTTTGACTATAGTCTAAGATTATGATTGAAGATGAGTGTCAGCACTTAAACACTATACTGTAGCTGTCATGTTATTTTAGATTTAATGTGCTAAATTTTAAAGAATTAAAATTATTAACAACAGGGTGAAGAGCTTACTTAATCTATTTCTTGCACAGCGGTTTACCGTTAAAGTTCTGATACTTGACTTTTCCTTGTGTAAAGACAGTATTACATATATAGTCCTATTTGAATAAAAAACCTTTTTGTTGCCTGTCACAAGATCAACAGATGGATTGGTGCAGCATCAGCAAACATTGTATTGGGTTGTTGTAGTGAAGAAGAAGCTAAGCTAGATGGCAAAGCTCTTAATTTACCAGTCAAACTACCCTCAACAATGCTCATGAGCTTTGTGTAGTGACTGATAGATTGAGATCATAAAAGTTTAATAGTTTAATACTACTACTCCTAATACCACTACGTCTGTTATGTCTTTTGTGTTCTGCCTGTGGAGATGATATTCAAGTAAGCATTTCATTGGGCTGTGAACACTGTACATATGATAATAAACTTGAAACTATTCCTATTCCTACTATTCCTGGCATTTAATGACATACTTAACTGATGCCTTAGGGGGGATTGTTGTTGGACAGCTGCAACAGATGACCATCATCTATAGCTCCAACAGCTACTATGGGGTTTTACTATAGGGTGGAGTTGTACAAATTACTTTGGGGTTTATAGACAACTAACAACTGATCTACATGCATCCATTGAGTGGTCAGACTCAGCCTTTGAGATACAGTATGAAGTTCCAACATCTGGACCCTAAAGTAAAAGTGTTACTCCCTTCAGCTGAAAGGAGCCAGTTGAGGTCATTAGGGAATCTGATCAGGATGCCTCCTGTGCACATCCACTGGAGGTGGTACATATTTTATCTTGCTTGGGAGCACCTTGGGTTTCCCCAGGAGGAGCCAAACAATGTGGCTGGGGAAAGGGACGTCTGGACTACCATGCTGAACCTGTAGCCACCATGACCTTTTCCCGGAGGACTGAATGTTTTTGTCAGGCTTTCTTGCACAGCTACATAACAGAAATTCTACGCTTCACGTTTTTTATTTTGCCACATTTCAGGCCCTGGTGCGCCACTGGTAGATACATCGTAGTTCATAGGTTTACTGTTCAGTTACTGTGTAATGTACAACAATATAACAGCACAAAGCAAGTTATTCATATTCTGATGGAATATGAGTCATAAATGTTGCACTGACACAATCTATTTCTGGTGCTACATCATTTCATTTTTAATTAAACATTGATGACTGTATTTAAATAAGAATCAGATTGTACATTTCAAACAAGTAAACAGCATGTCCTGTAAATTCAATGCAATTATTTAAAGTTTGACAAGGCATCCTTTTTGTCCACAGCTCCTTTAAACTCTATGAAAAGTTACTTCTTCAGGTCATTAAATCCCAGCAGCCATGTGATGGCAGTAGATCACATGTTGATAAATGTGCATCCTTACATTTGAAAGTGAAAACTACCACCACGTCCTGCATTATTGACATTATTTCCTACAATGCTCTTGTCAGGCACATTAACATTAGTGTTTAATGTACAAAAAATGTGTGGTGAAATGCATCCAAGACCACTTTCACAAGTTGTTTCAATGATCAGAACATGATCCCTCTTGGTGGATGTTTACATTTTCTTTGCACTTATGTGCTTGATCCAATCTCCCAGGATACAAGTATAAATGGGATTTATGTATTGGAATGTACCCTACGTCTCACCCAGTTACTGATGAAATCGGCTCCACAACCCCACCCCACATTCTATAGCAGTGCAAACTCTCTGCAGTGCCACATTTAATGGTATGATTTGATCACTCACGATATCAGATACATAAACGTGAAATAATGTTAGATTAATTTGTTTGTTTTAGTAAATGGCTTCACAACCATTGTTTATGTATTTCTACAAACACTGTGCAACAAACAGCAATGTGACTGGCTAATCTAACCTCAGATTTATATTCCACTGCAGCCCTGATGCACTTTACATGAACCAAAACAGTTGGAATGCCTGGAGATGCCAAGCTTTGCACCAGTTGTTGTGCAGAATTAAAACAGGAGCTTGAATTCCTTATTCAGGAAGAAAATCTGTCTTGTGACTTGACTCTCCAATGGGAATGTCAAAGGTTGAAGCATGCAGTAATAAAGAGGTAGATTAACAATAAGATCAAAAGATGCTTCTCATGAACATCCTGAGATGTTTGACGACCTGGAAATGAGAATCGTTTTACTGATACTCAGGCCTTCTAAGCATTATAACCTCCAACCCTTTTAGTTGAAGGAGGGATTAACCTTTGGCCCCATATTGAGTGGAAACTAATCCAATCTCATTTATTTTTGCCTAAAGGTGACGGTTCCCTTTTTAATTGTAGGGTTGACAGTGTCTAAGGTTTCCTTTCATCTAAGCTACTTTGTGTTTTCTCTGCACACTAGCAGTAAACATATTATTTTCAAGTTCTAATTTGAGGTTATGGGTCAAAACGGATCTGTGGCTGGTCTTATATAACAAACTTCAAACTTAAAATTGCATTTATTGTGTATTGTGTATTTATTGTTCCCCCTGGAGCTGTATTATTTCTAGGGTGGAAACCATTCAAAATATTTAGGAGTAAAATTCTCTACTAAATCTCAGCTCATACATAACCTGAAAATCACTAGTCACTACAAGCACAACTCAGCAGCACAATGTAATCACTGAAACCTCATATTAGGGACGGTATGACATGGCTGGACTGCCTTGTTGAGAGTATTGCCACACCAACCAGTAGTAGAAGGATTAGCTGCTATGTAGTAACTTTTGTGACCTATAGTCTCTGGAATCTTTCACAGCGGTAATTACCAACAGAGAAACTGCTGTGAATGTCAAGACACGGCCAGAAATCAGAGATTCATAGTGGCAGCCACTGTTTCATTGCATTATAATTGCATTCCAATAAACTGCTCTCAAGGAACAATGTTATTTCAGACAGTTTTAAATAATCTTTAGACCTTTGAATTGTAATGAATTATTATCATCCCTGACACAGGTTTGTACCTATCTCTCCCACTCTCCCCCTTCTTCTGTGTGATGAATAAAACGACTGGGATTATCAGCTAACTTGTAGTCCACACACATTTCACATTTGAATTTGCTCCATTTGATAATGCAGAGTCAATTAAACAGCTGAAATTGTTGTATTTCAGGAATTAATGTATGCATTTTGTACAACATGAAATGCACCACTTTACCTATTATCCTACGGCCAGGATAAGTCGCCAATCTGTCACAAGACTGACACATAAAGACAAAAAAAAAAAACTCATGGAAAATTAGAATCACCAATTAATCTAACATTGATATCTTCCAACTGTGGAATGAAAGCGAGTGTGTCAGAAAGTTGCAAAGGCTACTCAACTGTCAGTATTTGTAAAATCTTGAGCTTACAGCTGAAACCTATCTTTCTTGGGTACAAGCAAAATAAGGTGAGACAAGACCATCTTTTCTGAGAGGCTCCGTGTCACATATACCAACCTTTGCTGCATTTGTTGTCATTGCTGTCTAGGACACTTTTAACAGAACTGAATCTTTGTCGATGTAGTTGTAGTTACACCTGTACTTTTCTTGCTAAAAGTCAAATGTCCTCAGAATGTCTTAGTTGTATGTTACAGTATTTGTCATTTATCCAACTATAAAAACAGAGCTGTAGAACTCACCCAAACACAGCAGTTACTTTGGCATAAAAAGGAAGAAATGTTGGCATTGCTTCTGTCTGGTTTGCTTCTCCGTCCTCCTGTGTCTCCTCTGTGCTTCTGGTAATGTTCAGACAGATCCGTTATGAATCTAAGAAGTACCAAAGACTTCATGTTTTTATGTTTTTTCCTCAAAATGTTTTCCGAATTATGACAAGCAGTTTTCATAGATTGGAGATGTGGTCAAAAGTAGCACAGAAAATATTCAGGATCTGAGGATTTTGCAAAATTCCAAATGCTACAAAGAAGACAAGCAAATGGGATGCTACAATTGGATGAGACGACGTTTATAGTTGGTATGGTAATAACAGAATACCAAACATAATGTAGGGTGATGAAAACATCTTAGAGTCTAAAGACTAGTGGCTACAAAGTACTCTTGACTGTGCTTTGAGGTTAATAGAAATCTATTCCTAGACCCATGACGCCAGCATTGCTAAAAATGTAAATGTTTGTCCAAATGAAAAATACTAGTATTATAATGGGGAATAATGGTTTGATAATGGGTCAGGATTCACAATACGAGCACTGGATCTAGACAAGCAAAATTAAATGCAGCCATGGTTATAGGTATTACAGGTATAAGTATTCCTATGGTAACTATGTGCCTATACAAGCATATTGGTTTCTTAAAGATAGTATGCAGTACCTGGGAGTGCAACAGTATATGACCTTTAGTGTGTACTGTAGTTCAACCTCAAATGGTGATAATAATAACTCACTTAACTACTACTAATACTGTATAGTAAGGGCTATATGTGTGAATAACTGCTGTTAATGCCCTTGGCTATCACACAAGGCTAACATTGTCCTTTTTGTTAGGTTTTACTTGTTCATTTAAAAAATTAAGTTAAGTTATCCCAAAAAAAATAACTATGCTTTTGTGTGGTTTATGACTTTGGATAAATGCAGCGCCTGCGGCCAGCGACCAGGGAGAAACCATGTTTTATATGCTGCCTTTGTCCAGGCTTGAATTGAAATTTTCGAAATGCTGTAGTTAAGAAACACAATGCTGATGCCTTATCTCCATGTATTTATCAGTACATGCATGTCTTCACTTGTTCATCTTCAACATACTCTGGCGACAGGGAGTCTGGGTGAAATAGGTTCTGTCTTCTCCACTGCCACATAATAACAGTCTGTGGAGAAGTGTGGCTTGATAATCTGAATTGACTTGACACTATATTCATACAGAATACACAGCACATTTTATAGCAAACTTAATTTCTTAGCACAACAGAGCTAAGAACAGGATGCTCTTGCCAATATTAAACTTGTCAAAAGTAGTACTTTCTTACATATACTCACTCAAATGAAAGTCTACTGGCCTTGGCTAAGGTTTCTTTCTCTAACATGACATGACTGACATTCACCGCTCAGCACCCACTCTGCACTGTTTGAGTGCATAATGTTATGACTGATGCCAGTGGAAGAGCAGAGAATGGTATTAGAGCACCAGTCCATCGGTCAGATGCTGTCAGTCCTGCGAAAGCTAAAGTTGGAATGAGTGGGCAGCCGATGGCTCTTAAGTTTGTCTGATATTCTGATTAAAACAATGGGTACTTATTATAGGGTCAGCTGACCACTTAGCATGCAGATGGTGATGCCCTGCTGAGTTCAGTTTAGCTAATGCTCTGATTAACTGGGACTATTAAAGCCATTGCATCTTCAGTTTCTTATAATCTTGAGCTGTAGCCTACATGTAGGTGGTGTGGTATTGAAGCCTGAACACACATCTTTACCATGCAGCAACAATCAGTGGAGGAGTCATCTGCACTGTTGATAGGCCACAGTGGGACATGACTGTTTTCAGCTGGCGAGTATAAAAAGGCAAACAAGGTCGTGCTACCATCAAACTTCTAGGTCTCCATGCTTTTCTTTGCTTATAGGCTCCTGTTAATTTGGTGCCGGTGTTGCTTCTCAAAAGTAATTGTATGTTAGTATTAGTATTATTATGCCTTTAATCTAGTCTGTATTTTTGTTCTATATTGTACTGGGGTTTTTTTGTGTTTGATGTCAGTTGTACTCCATAGCTGTGACACGTGAATTTCCCCTTCACTGGATCCCTTACACAGCCTCTTCACAGTGTTACACTAACAGACACGTGTCATAGAGCATAAGCAATCAAATATTAATTTTAATAATTTCCTCTCGAGACCTATTGAACATAATCAACACAATCAGTTTTGCTTGATTGACGCTGTTTTTTACCATTTTCAAATCAGCTTGCAATCTAACCTCCAGCACCTCTTAGGTCTGTCTTCCTGATACTGCTCCTCCCTCCTCCATCCTTTTTCTGCATCCTCAGGCCTTATCTTCTCCATTGCTGGTGTCATCTCTGGAATTAGGGAAACAAGGCTCCTGTAGCCAATTAATATTTCAGGTTCCTCCAGCTGTGAAATGTTGTTGTGCTTCTTTTCCTTTCTCTTACCTCTCTCTCAGGACTGGCTTCAGTCAGGGCCCCAGGCTCAGGCTGTTTAGACCCTCCAGGCCTCCGAAACACCACTTTATTTCCCTTTGTGCCTGTTCACTGCAGAGGTCCATTTCTCTGCCTGCTCCAAAAACATATCTGGTCTAATTGGTTTAACTTTTTGACTTCAGAGATATATTAGCTATTCTCAGTACATATTAGATTGAGGCAGAAAAGGAGGTTGATTCGAGGTTCCCATAAACCACTGAGCCATCAGTAATGAGTCATGTGTAACTTGTGGGTTCATAGAGAAAAAAAGAAAAATCTTAAAAGCTTTAATTATTGTCTAGTGCATATTTATATTTATATATATACATATACTGTAGCCACAGGGTTCATATTGATACACTGTGTGTGTTTGCAGAACACTGATGAAAGAAATGAAAAGGTGAACTAGTAAAAAAGCTACATTCACAGCATTTTACATTTTCGACTTTTTATCTGTTTCTTCGACAGCAGGCTGTTGCTGATGCAACAGTAACCAGCAACGGCCTCTAAGTAAGGAGTAAAATGTACTTAAAAAGTGCAAATACATGAACATTTTTCATTTTCATAACATATTCGCAGCACAATTGTGTCAAGTTGGAGCTATACATTCTCAAAAAGGACTTTGTTTTCATCTAAAGAGTCATTTAGGCTGTTTAGGATGCAGCTCCAGCCTCCCTTGGATGTCTGTGTGCAGCACCTGCTTTCAACACCACTGACAGCCTGAGGACACAAAGTAGCTCTGTGCAAAATGAACTCATGCCACTTAGCTGTAGAAAAAAAAGAAAAAACGAACACAGGTCTGAAGTGTACAGGTTTGCTCACATCACTCTTCAACATGCATAAATGACCCCCAGCTTGAATAACATATACATACAAGACGCAAGAGACGATAGAGAGCGAGAAAGAGAAAGAGATGGATGTATAATGAAAGAATGTAGGGACATAAAATATGTAGGAGTAAGCACACATACATTAGGTATAACTGAAATATGGGAGAAGATAGGAAAGCAGGAAGAGGGGGCGATTATTTAAATGTCCTTATATCATGAAAAGAAAAGAAAGAAAAAGGCACCTGTATTTCCACACGGCTCTCCCCTCCTTCATATCATTTACTTTCTGCCTAATTGTGTCCCAAGATGAAAGCAAAAACTGGGCCCAGGATCATTTTCATCCAATTTGTTTGCAGCCCATTGACATGCCATTTAATATCCTATTATCTGTTTTCATTTGATCAGTGAGTTTGTTTTGAAGGAAATGTACTGTTGAGCTCAAAGTGACATTTTAGCAAGATTAGTACAAGCTGGAACTAGAGATGAAATTTCCTGAGTTGACTATGAGGATCCCTGTGCTGCATGCTCTCAGACACACAGGGTGGGGAGTAACAGTGACAGTATGAGTATTTTATCAAACATACCACAAACTTGCATTCTACAGTTAACTCACTGAAGTCTCTTTTTTACCTCTAAACAAGTATAAAGTTTATGTGCTCACTATGCTAATTATAGTGAATTGTTGGGAACAGACTGAAAACAAATCCAATTAACTCCAGAAGAGTTGAATGACTGTATTTTTGAGTTCAGAACAAAAAGTTCCTCTTCTCTACATGCAGTACGTGTGCTCATGTTTGTCTGAGAAGGCAACATGGAAGCAGCAAACTTTGAAGGGTACTTTTCAGTAAATAATCAGATTCAACTTTAGTTCAATAGTAAATATTAAAGGATTCAATTTCAGTGGTTGATCTCATTCATACAGATTTTTCAAATGCTCATAATAGCCTCTGTATTACGTGAGGGCGATTTACAATGTCTGATTTTATAAATGGACATAGCCAGATGCACACATACTTGCTTATATTTTAGGTAAGTTATGGAATTGTGAATATACAAAGAATCTTTTCAGACATTCAAACAATAAAAGAATACTTACAATAAAAGTAAAGCATTTCATAAGACAGATGCCAATTAAATCTACGTTAAAGAACACTATTGTTGTGGTTAACTTGCAGTATCCACTGTGTACAGATGCTTTATACTGTATAAAATGTTTCCCCTGCAGCAGTCAAAAGGTAGCAGCATATGTTATAAATCTGTAGCATCTGATTTGAAAAGTGTCAGAGTTGAGTGCAGTGATGCATTCGCACCTTAAACTTAGTTTAAATGCTGCATTCATACATACAGCTGAATTTACTTTCATTAAATCGTGTATAAACCACACCAGGCTGGAACACCACTCAGATTTTTGTTAGAATGTGCAAGTATATTGGTATTAATTGTGCTTAGAGACGCTACTGCTTTACACTTCCATTGCTTCACTAGCACAATAAAAAATGAAAGTTCTGATGATTTCACAGTAACAATTGTGACAGCACATGCTTTTCATGTATATTTTAACACCAGTGAGGGGATGTTTGGCAAGTTGGAAATGACAGATCTCACCATTCACCATTTCTTAAATTATTTACTTGAACAGATGCAGACGACATATCTGCATCATCTGGGACAGTGACGACTCTGCATACAGATGGAAGGTTGATCTGCTGGCCCTCTGGTATGGTCATAACAACAAGTTGTGCATGCTCAAAAGAGGGAGACCATTATCAACAAAACCAGCATTGGTTTCATTAGCAAAGGTCGAACCTTCTGCACCAGCTCTGGAACTTCAATATGCCCAGGAGCTGCTGATCCAGTTTTCCACTGCAATCATCCAGGCTGTTCTCTGTCCATCCATCACTGTTTAGTTTGTTCCAAACAGAACAACTACTGACTACAATAAACAGAACTGCAGAAACAATCATGCCAGCCCGACCTTCATTTGAAACTTACAGCTGACTCTGTACAGCTAGAGACTTGGCAGGAATTTCACTGAAGACTCCTCACATTCTGAACACAATATGCAACAGATTTTTTTACAGACGCCATTACTCTGATTATTAATTCATTAATGTAATGTCAGACACAATCTGTGTCAGATCATTAGTGGCAGCTAAATGGGAATTCCTTGTATCTGCTCTATTTTGGTCATAGAATATGTACGATAGGCTGTAGAATGTTCTTGATTTATGAATATCATCATATTGCATCACATGTGATTCAGGATGTGTTATTGTGTCTGTAATGCTGTTAATAAAGATGTAAAGTGTATAAAAGTTTGATGGTCAGACATTGTCCAGTGAGCGGAAACAGTTCACCTGTAAACTATGATGATTTTGTGGCTATTTGAGCTGCCTGAGAGGCTTTACAGCGTGTGCATGGTTTAGTAATCCGTGCTCTCGATTTAGTAATCTGTGCTCTCAATTTAGTCATCTGTGCAACTGTGCACACGGTTTAGTAATCAGAAAAAACCTTGGTGGTGCTGCAATGACCCTATAAATTACAGAATGGCTTCACAGACACTGGATATACCTTTTGAAGTGACCCAGTCAGAATCCAGTTGATGCTTTAGAATGACCACAATAGAGTCATTAACACCAGACAACCTAAAAATACGGCAGATACTGACACTTTGTCATGTCTTTAAAAGACCCACAGAGATGTCAGCTCAATACAGTAGTATATTAAAAGTACATTTAGGGATTAGGAAGGATCAATTATGTTTTCATCACTAAAACCAATCATTTATGATTGTTGTCACGAAGACAGGTCCGACAGGTAGCAACCATCATGGTATTAACTAGTGATGCCAAACGCATCACTACACTTCACTATCACAAAACTGTGATGAAAGTATTTTTTTCTAAAAGAAATCTAAAAATGAAAAAAAGAAAGAATCAGCTGCACATGAGTTGCAGCACATTATGAGATCTCACAGGTTCTTTGTAATGATGTCATGTGCAGTCAGTGCACTGAAGATTTGTCTTTTTCAAACTATTTTATAATAAGTGTCAGGGTTTATGGACATTATGTTGATTAGGGTAATTCATTGTTGTTTTTAGTGTCTCTATGTGAATTACTGAAAGTGGTAACAAAGTTTGTCTTATAGGTTATTTGTGTAGAAATGCAGCAAAATCATTGTTGAATTAATTTTCGTACATTGTTGCACCTAATTAATACATTTCCAGGAACAACCTCTAGCTGCTTCTATACTGTATTAAATGTAGGTCACCAGGTCAGAGTTGATCTCTGCACAGGGTGTTGTATAGATGTAGGAATAAGTGAAAGACTTTTTAGAACTTTATTTGTGACTCCAGTGAGGTCTCCAGAGCTGAGCCTGCTGCAGCCCGACATGACTGTGGCCAGTCAGAGGATGGGAGGGTGGGGGCTGAAGAGGTGCCTGCGCCCAGAGGAGAGCGATCTGCCACAAGAGCCAGCCATGCAGAACTGACATCTCCTGCTCCCCACCTCTCTGCTCTGTAACCTCCAACATACTGTGTGTCAATTCTTTTACATCACAGCCCAAAGCTGACCTCATCCATCAAACCACAAATGACATAAAATAGATACATATTAACCCAGTGGATATGCTGCTAAATAACTCTTTTGAGTAGTACACCAGGATTCAGTCAGTTGTGCATTAAGTTTTATATGGCGTAGGAGTGCCCTGGAAGCCAATTGGTTAGAGCACATGCACATGAGTCCCTGGTTCAAGTCTGGCTGGGGACCTTTGCTGCATATAATACCTCCTGTCTTCTTCCCATGTTTCCTGTCACTTCACTAAAATCTGTCAAATAAATGCAAATTGTCCCAAAAAACATATCAAAAAAACTAAAGTTTTATATTGATTACAATCAGTGCACTGAATTCCAATACAGTTAGTAAAACATTAAACACTTTTTGCAGAAGACAAAGACCACAAAATAAATATAAACCCCAGTAATTTTAGCCCAGTAAACAACATACACTAAAAAATACAACTTTATAAATGGCAAAAAAATGTCCAATAATTTAGTGAGCACTTATTTAGTTTTATCTACAAATTATGTATTTACAGTGATGATTTACAATAGAGTTAGAACAGAAAATTATTTTTAGTCCAATCACATTTCCAGAAAAGATTGTTCTTTTTCCTAAATTGTAATATAAACAAAAATTTGTGATTTGTTATTCACTTGAACTTTTATTTATCTGACTATCAGCCTTTGGTGGATGGTTGACCATCCACCAAAGGCTATTTCATTATCTCCAGTGAAAAGACTGATGGAAACCACTGTGTGACCTTCAAGCACTCAGGTGCCACCGCATGAAAAACCGTCAGGCTACCATAATGGATAAAGCCATATGGTCTCAAGAGTGCTTTGAAAAACTTTTATCACTTAACTCAGTCCAGTCCTTCATCCAGAAATGAATGCAGGAGAAGAAACAAAGTTAATAACATGGCATAAAAGTGGACAGAAAGAGAAAATGAGGAGAGGAGCCAATACAAAATCATCTAGTGTAGCAATCTGACTAGATAGCATGTCTCTGAGATTTTGGGTCCAAATATAATAACCTCAGTTTTGTCTGAATTAAGGAGTAGAAAATTACATGACATCCAAGCCTTTATGTATTTTAAACATGCTTAAAGTTTGGCTAAATGATTGGTTTCATCTGGTTTCATAGATAAATATAATTGGGTATCATCTGCATAGCAATGAAAATTAATGTGTTTCCTTATAATATTGCCTAAGGGAGTCATGTATAATGAAAAGAGAATCGATCCAAGCACAGAACCCTTTGGAACTCCGTATCCATCATCATTAACATGAACAAATTAGGATCTATCTGATAGATAGGATTTAAACCAATTTAGTGCTGTTCCTTTAATCCCAATGACATGTTCCAGTCTGTGCATTAAAATCCTATGATTTATAGTGTCGAAAGATGCACTTTTGATGAGTTAATTATTGAAATTAACTTTGTATGATCTACGGGAAGGAAGCAGTCTAAGTAAGACTGAGATCAAATCTAGAGCTGTTGGACAAGTGAGTCTGTCCATGCCAATTACAGGGAGGATCTGATCAATTTTTCCTCTAATAGTTATAACTTTATTTATAAAGAAATTCATAAAGTCATTGCTGCTGAGAGATAAGGGAATTGAAGGTTCAACAGAGCTATGACTCTTCTCAGCCTGGCTACAGTGCTGGAAAGAAACATGGGGTTGTTCTTATTTGCCTCAATTGCACCCAAAAAAGTCAGACATCAGTTTTGTGTAGAAACACCATCAAATTGTCTGGGCCTGAGCTTATGTCAGGTAAACTAAAAAAAAGGGGAAAGGTCAGTGCAGCGTGTAAACTGGGAAATTAGAGAGGAATATGCTGGAATAAAGACAATGTCTTTTCTTGGGAAGTCAGTTTACATTTGAGATGACTAGGACAATACCAGTCATCACCCTCATCCTTTTGCCAGATACATAGATAAAAGGTTCAAGCAAACTGACATAATAACCTTTCTTAAAATGCTGTTTGTATATATTTAACTGTATGTCACAGTATGCTCCTGCATGAAATGCTTTTAATGTTGTTCAGTGTTCCAAATGTCACAATGCAAAGCAATTTAACATGATGGAACATTTATAATTCAATTCAATGCAATGGGTCTCTTCATACACTTGCCCACCAATTTTCATTGGCATAAACTGTAATAGAAGAAAAGATTTCAGCATTTTGTATAAAATGTTAAATGATATCTAAAAATAAATGAATTTCACTCGGTGTAATGACGTGAGGAATTGGTGAGAGATCAGATGTTAGCGTACAAATAGAAGCAGCAGTAAAAATGTAATTTACTGATCTTTATTATGACATGCTGTTGTGTTAACACTTCGATTATTTTATTGAAGCAGCTTGATCAATAAGTTTCAAAATGATTTGGTTTGACATGAAAACTTAAGAAAACTTCTACAAACAAAGAAAAACAACATGCTTTTCATAACTCGACAGATGATATGGGGATTCCTTTAAGTGCATGTTCATGTCCCATTGTCAAAGGCATTTTCGTAGGAACACGGTTGGAAGAAAATGTTCTAGGATAAGTAGGTAAATAGGATGTGTACCTGTCATGTGGAATCACTAGCTGCCATTTGACTGTCCCCTTGGAGACTGCAGATATGTATAATGTATGCTGAATAATAAAATTCTATGTTTTGAACGTCTTTCTGTTGAATAAATCAAACATTTCTTTGCTGATCATTACATTGACTACTTGTTCATCAGAAGACACATAAACCTGTTGCTGAATGGTTTGTTTTTCTTGTCCTGAGCTAATATCAACATTACAAGGCTGACTGTCAGACGTAGCTCTGATGGTGTTTGCCATCACCATCATTATCTGCCGGCAGCGTCAGCAGGGTGATTGTCTTTGCAAAGCAGCATTCATTTAGCTCCTCAAAAAAAAAGAGGCAGAAAAACATAACTAATAACATATATGAGCTGCAAGGAACCTGCAAAGGAGAATGGGAGGATATTTTGGTGTAAAGCCCTAGGCAGGAATTTCATTTCAAGGTCTGCAATACGTACTTAACAGAACAATATGCTACTGCTTTTCAACACGGTTTCCCCACTCAAGCCTGCAGAACGCCTGGGACGAAAAATACAATTTGCTGAAGACATGATAGCAGTGGGTCATTGCCTTCAGGGGTCTTCTAAACAGACAAAATGCACAAACAAGCAATTATTTCTAAATAGCTAACCTCTGCAGACAGAGTGTAAAAGAAATACTATCCTTAGCAATTTGTTGGTTGCAATTATTCATTTGGACATTAGAAACTTTGTCTTTCTTTGAAAAGAAAAGAAGCAAATGACTCTGTGGAATGCATTTGGATGTGGCCTTCAGTTATAAATCTGTTCTGGGTCTAATTTGTTAGGATTCAGCTTTTATATCTGCAACACCCCACACAGCACCACTTTGCAAATACCTGGCCCTATGCATATGCAATATGGTACTTTTGTGTTAAAGAGGACGTGTTCAAAGTAAAAAAAATAGTGTTCATCCATTCATTATCCTAACCACTAATCCACTTAAGACATTTACACATAAGACACTTTTCTACCACATGGTGCCAGCTCAGTGCTTGGAATTCAGAACCTGGTTTAGCTTTGTCATCTAGTGCAGGGGTAAGCAACCTGCATCCTCAGAAACCACAACTCTGGTTGTCTGAGGATTGAGTCATGGCAACTGGACTTCTTTCTTCCAAGTAGAGACGTTTCGTTCTGCATCCACAGAACT
>JAUYWH010000011.1:1542526-1564494 GCA_034779795.1 Ctenopoma multispine | reverse complement strand
ATGCATTTCTGGATATCTGAAATACAATTACGGATATTCGAGTAAAGACTGTTAAATGTTAAAAGGGCCTGCCATATTACATCAGCAGATGGATATTAAATCATTAAATTGTCATGTTCTAAATCATCAAAGCCTTTTATTATTTTAAATGGAACAGATTTGTAGTCTTTACCTAACTTTACTTTACTTTAAGTTACTTGGCGAAGTTTTTATCCAAAGTGACTTACAAGGCATCAAGTGGTCAGCGCCTCAAGCTTGGTTCACGCTTCTGCATTGAATCTATGCAGATCCTACACTGAAGGCTTTGTTGTGAGCATTAATACTTATCACTGTAACACTTAAACTTATAACTGTAACACACTGACATGAGTTGCTTTTTTCAGTATAACACTAACAATGGCTTTTGAAAATCGTGCTTAAATTGACTGGTTCATGTTGGAATTGGAGGTAATAGATTAGCGGTTACTTTTACCAGTCACAATTTTTGTGGTCTGCATCACCACGACATGTTCTGTAGTTACAGTGCATTTCCGAGAAGGTGCATTCCAGACTTCAAGGCTTCACGCTACCAATGGATTAGGCTATGCACTCATTTAACACAGACACATAAATTAAGCTTTAGCCAGGTACAAACTTACACTTTGACAGTATCATCTCTTGCCTGTGGACTTTTTTGTAATGCCAAAGGTATTTTGAAGGACAGCTTGGGGCACCAAACCTAAACTTGATCTTGTGTCTTGAGCTTTCTTCATCTGCTTTTACTCGACCTCTGAAGGTTTCACATGAAGCCTGCGGGGACACCGATCTGATTGTTTAGTATTTCTAGTGTTTAAAAAACAGTATTGATCGCGCTGAAATTGCAGCAGCGCAAGTTGAAAATCACATTTTTTGATTTGAAAACCATCATTCAGGCAGAATTTAGGGTATTACTAAAGAAAAAAAAAAAAATGTACTCAGTAGTAGATTTGACATTTTGAATTGCATGTGGCTTGATGAAATGCTATCTTACCCAAGGGGTGTGAGTGTGTGTGATAAAATCTGTCTTAAAACTTTACAAAGACACAAAGCAAACTGTGGCATTGCTCTTATTTTTAAAATAAGAAAGAATATTACAGTTAACAGCTTTCAGTTTATATGGAAATGATATTTTTTTCCTGCGTGCCACTGCTGCTATCACAGATATTTCTCAGAAAGTAACAAGGAAGAGATTTCTCTTAAGAAAAATGACACACCTGACTGTGCTGTGATGAATTATGACTTCAGGTTTACAAGAACATCTGTCTGCAGGATTTTTGATGGCATTTTGATGGAGACGGAGTCTATGAAAAGTAAGCTCATGCAGTATGCTGTGAACAACAGCCTTGGTTAGAACAACAGTCTTCATAAATTATCGAAAAGCCATTGTGGTAGTAGTATTTTGAGTGCCATACATCAAGTCTTGCTGCATTTCAAAATGTCAAATTATTAAGTGGTGCTTTAATAAGCATTTTCTAAAGGTTGGGCTGGTGAATGCTAAATCTGAAAGTCACAAGTTCGCATCTCAGAGAAAGTAAGAAAATGATCGGTCGAAATATGTGGAAGTGTTGCAGAATGAGGCACTTAATGCTCAAACGTTCTGACAGAGAAGATGCAGGAGAGGCCAGCTTTAGGGATTTTACTGAGAAGCACAAAAATGGAACTATATAATAAACTACTGCAGGAAAAAAAATGCTTTTCAAAAACTAGTCATTTAAATGAGCTCCTTGAAAGCACATCAGATGTTGCTGAAAAAGAAATATTCACACTCAGCTATGCATAGATAGCTGTGAATAATTAATATTCATGGAAAATCGGGGTGTTATTAAAAAGTTGTTTCAGGGCGGATTCCCATCATTTAATGTTAGCAGTGTAAAAATATTTTTTTTATTTTCATTACCGTGTCCAATCTAATGAGTGATTGCTTTGCATTCTAGGGTTGATGTATTCTAAATACCTGCACCTCATTAGAATTTCCCATTAGAAAGTGTGATGCGTGATGCTGGAGCTCATGAACCAGAAAATCTTACTCAGGCCTGCTAGGAGCCACTGCCTTTTCAAAAATGCATGGACAAAAGACCTTACAGGATACGTAAGGGTTATGGTGATTTCTAGTCCTCTGTATAGTGCCTTACATATTATTTGGTACAACCATTTTTCCATTTGTCTCTGTACTCCTGTGAGTGCTCACATTCTCAGAATTTATATTTAAGGGTATTTTTTGTATTTTGTTGTATAACTTAAAGCATTGTTTGTGCACAATCAAACTTCTCCAGAAGATTCAAGCTGCACAACATTAAAAGGACGCCTGTCACACCAATGTTCACAACTCTGTACTGTCCTCTCATGGCTGTCTGCATCAGTTTCAAAGCCCTGGCACATGCCTACCTGAACACCCACGTCAACGTACCACCATTGTTTGTGTCTGGTGGAGCCAGATATGCAAGCAAACTACTTTCCAGTCAGAGCAGAGCATGTACATAATGTGTTCAGCACAACATACCCACAGAACTACAACTTCACTAGAGGCCAGCTACTGTCATTTACTATGCATCCATGTGAGTTAATGTCCCATTAGGCCTTGGATTTATCTGTACAACACTGAGTGAGGCTCACATGTTGAGGAGGTAACACTGTGGTGGACTGACTTTTATTACCAGATTAACAAGTTAGCAGGATAATGTTGAAATTGTTAAAGATTTCACTTGATACCAGGTCTGTCATGTGCCACCACCATATCCGCAACATCAAACCGACTGAGGAGCAGGTCTGTTCTCAGGTGTGGGTAGTGTAAACGAGATAACGTTACGTTATATATGGTCTAGCTGCAGCTATCCCATTATTAAAATCCATCTTTTCTGGTTGGTTTGAAGAAGCAACATACGTGAATAGACAAAATCCAGGATTAAAACATCCAGCATCACTCACAAAGAACAAGACCTTTATCTTCAATCAATTGGCAATAATACAATTATATGATAATTGATTGTTATGGTATTGTGTTGCTCATACAATAATTAATTGGTGAGTATCATGTTAACTGATCATGTTACTCTCCGGTACAATAATATAAGATTTCTTATTTTCTCTGAGTTTCATTTTTCAGATGTGATTGTTTATGCATGTTCTCTCCCTTCTCCTGCCCCGCTCTCTGGGAACAGGTAAAAGCCAATTTAACCTGCAGTCACTTGAATATGTTCGCTTGCGAAAGTGTCGATATGTCTCCCTGGCTACGCCCCGCACATCTGCAGATAACTCTAATGGAGCGGTTGCCGTGCCAAGTTAGCAAGACTAAAGTGCATCTGCTTTGCATTCATCATCAACACCTTCCTTTTGTTGTTTATCTTAATGTTTTCTGCCTACTTGCTGCTAGTAGAGATCTGTCTTCCTCTCTTTGTTAGATTAAGGAAAACATAAAAACACAGTACACACTGTACATCTCTACAAGGTTATACGATTTTATTCTACACTTCCTTGCTTCTAAAGCCCACAGTTCTACTGTGCTGATGTGAAACTATATAAATAAGCAACATCACCGCAGCCCACACAACACATTCATTAACATGACTCGAAGCAAACTGTATTCTGTACAACCTTAAATATGCATATCAACTATTTATGCAGTTGCTGCACACACCTTGGTCTATAGTATTTATTATGTATGAGGACAGCACTGTTGAAATGCTTTGAGAGAAAAATAATCACACATCCACTACACGACACGCACGCAATGGAAACTGTGACAGAAAAAAAAGCTTATTACAACGGTAAAGTGCAGGCAGAGGGAGTGTACATATCAACAAAGCTTGATAAGTGTTTTCTCTGTTCTGTGACCTGCTGAGATTTACATCATTACCTTTCTACTGCAGCCACTGTATTAGCATCCAAGCTCGTTGGCCTGTCACTGCGCTGCTGACGGGCCCAACAGGAAGGCTCTATGAAGCTTACAAGCAGCATGGGCTTTGCTTTGTGTATATGTGCGTCAGCTGTCTGGTTTGGTCACACCTATAAGCTAACACACACGGGTGTAGCCAGCATCAGTAAGGCCCATAAGGACATGGGCAGCCGAATGCCATTGTCCTTCTAACAAATGCCGCTGTCAGTAGGAGCGTATGTGTTCAGGAGGAATAACCGCCCCTCTGCTCAAACACAACTGTTGCAGATTACCAAGAACGAAGGCAGAGCACTGACAGGACAGTGTTTAAGGAGAGAGGGAGAGAGAGATGGTTGCTGAAACTGTGTTTTTTCTTCATTTTTCACTCTACTTCTTAGAAATGAGCACACTAGTTATCTAAAGAGGAAAAAAGTGCCTCACAGTTCAGAGGAAAGGAGGAAAAAAATCTGCTAAAATGTAGGAAAAAGGTGATGGTTTAAGAATTTGTGTCTGGAAGATGCATCGTGGCAAGTGGGCTTCATTCTTGAAGGGACTTAACCAAAAACGTAACGAAAACTTCACCTGGATGTTTAAGAATCTTAGGTTTGTTGTGTTTTACATTAATGTTCAAAGCTTTATACTTTGAGCTGTATGCTAATATACTCACATGCTTATGTATAATGACAACCATCGATAATGATAAGACTGAACAATTTAGGCCTGATTTTTGAGACACGTGTTTTTGCTTTTTGTATCCGCTTAATTTATACAGTGTTTAAATGCAGCCGGGGGCAACTGTGTGTCAGTTGGAAGGGCAGTCGTCCATTAACCTCAGGATTGGTGATTTGACTTATTGCCACTGGACATAGGTTGTGCACAGCGTGATTTCTATTTGATATTTGATTCTCTATGTTTAAACACGTCACTCTTCCATGTCCTGCAGGCCAAAGTGACATCAGAAAAACCTGAGATGTTAAACACCAGCATCCTGGACTAGCTCTGGTGCTCGGTTTCTGTTATATGGTTTCATGTTTGTGTGTTGGTGCAGTGACGTTTGTTGGTTTTAGGGTGGTAAGTAGCTCAGTGGGTAGTCATCTATTCGCCCGAAGGTGAGCAGTTCGAGTCCCGCCATGCTACATCTCGAGTTGTCAGTAGTGGTAGCTGGACACCAAAATCCTGTACTAGCACCAACATGTATTGTCTGGCAGCTGCACAACAACATTTTCCCCAAGTGGATCAATAAAATATGTCAATATTATTAGCAAGAGATAACATCTTATGACACCATATCAGAAAAATGAAAACAGGAACATTTAACACATTTTCTGCCCATGTCTAACTATCTAATTATCCTTTCAATTTATTTACATCTTTTCCTAGACAAGAGCACATTGCTGCATTTCATCATCAATGGTCAAATTTAGACCCAAATTTAGCCACAAAGGACAATTAGAACTAAAACTGCACTGCATGCCTATAAAAGCATTTTTAAACTGAACGCAATACGCTGAAATGTGGTGGTCTGTCAGCAAATCTAATTGAACTTTCCCTGTGCCTGGACAAAGGATACAGCACTGTAGCTTGACATTTTAACCTACGTTGGGATGAAACATCTCAGCAACAAAGAGATTCAACCAAATCTTCATCCTCCTAATTGGTCAAATCCTCAACAAATTGCCTGTCAGGCTGATATAGCATGAAATCGGATATGCTGGGCCACAAAGACGGGATGGGGTGTTGATAGGAGATTGTGGGGAAGGGGGGGGGGGGGGGGGAGAAAGGCTGGAGTAGAGCTGTAATGGTCCCCCTCTTTGTTGCAGATTAGGCCTGTGGACAGGCTCTTCTCTGATAGGCTGCCTAATAAAAGAACACTAAATGGAGACATGCTGTGAAGCTATAGTGTGGTAATTGAAAAGCAATTACAGTCCTTTTTCTTCATAGCATCAACACATCTAAAAATAGTGGCACTGTTTCTTTTTCCAACTAATTTGTTCATCTCACCTATTTTATATTTCTGTCACCACTTTTTTTTAACCCTGATCCATATGGTCTTTACCCTCAGCTTTCGCTTTATTTTAACTCATTATCTTCTTCCCTCACAAAGCAGACATGTATTTGTAACTTGTTAAATCTTCTGATCGAGTCACTGTCTTGACTTTGCAGATTTTAGTTTCTGCCTGTAAGTCAGTAGAAGATGAACCAGGCACTTAGTCCCAGTGACTCCCTAAGCCACACAGGGAACAATTTAATAGGCATCCTTTAATTTGGTACATGTCTAGTGTTCTTCCCCGGTGGGTCACTTAATATGCTGCCTGTATTGTGGCAGTTTGTGATTTGAGCTTTGCTCTATTAAATCCCCCTTAAATAATCAAGAGGGACTTTGGATTATTATGTTCTGTGCTGGTTATCTGGTCAGTCAGATGTAATGGCTCACTTAGAAGGGCCCAGGGTGGGATGTATTAAAGAAAACAAAGGAAAACTCTGGATCTCTGTTGGATCATCTTCTCTATTGTTTAACATACCAAGGTTTACACTACAATAGATGCTGAAATAAATGAAAAACATATCTATTGTTTGCTTACCTTTTCGTTTCAGTACTTTCAGAGGGGACTGTATGTAATAAATACAGCAGGTCTTCCTTTATAAGAGCTGGAAACAATGTTGATGAAAGCAATGAAACTGAGCCAAAAACTGAAGTTAAAATCCATAAAATGAACACAATGAATTATAAGCAGCTACAATGCTTGAAGAACCAAGGAGAACTCAATTTGGATGTCATTTATTTGTAGTTTTCTTTTATAATAGGCCAGCAGCTTTATTTATACAGCATATTTCAAACACGTAGGCAAAAAAAGAATTACAAAAATAAAAAACAATACAGAGATGAAATGAAATCCATCAGGGCAAAGTTAAATGATAATGAAGAAAATGCAACAACCTAAAATGAAAAAACTTGAAACAAAGATAAAAGTAGATCAGGCACACAGTTATAGTACATTTACAGTAATAAGCAAGTAATACGTTCTAAATGTTCCTGAAAACACAAGGAAACAAAAGTACAATAGAGAAACCCTCTCTGTTGCACATAATACGTGCACATAATTGTTGATAAAAACCTATTGATTAGTCCATCTTAAAGTCAGGTATTGCCAGTCTTACCTTTCAATTCAATTAAATTCAGTTTTATTTATATTATTTATATATTTATATTATTTATATAGCGCCAATTCACAACAAAAGTCATCTAAAGGCACTCATGGCTAAGCGTGGGGAATACTTAATATCAGCACGAAATTGGGTCCTGCATAGTAGCTGAAAATTGCTTCACCCAGTTTGGTTTGGACTCAAGGCTCTACCAGACTATTTTCTAAAAAACTCTATTTTAGAGATCAGAAATGTAGCTTGACCCCATATTATTCAATCATTTGTAAACTAGCAGTAGCAATTTCACAAAGGGTAGTTAGTATAAAGATTTAAGTACAGGGATGATATGCTTGTTTTATTATCTTCTTATCTTGTTTGCACAGTTGTTCTTCGTTTTTGTATCACAAAAATGAAGCGTTAAAGCAGCCACCATTTTGCTGCTATTGTATAAGATGGCATTTGCCAATTTGTTGTGTGAAGGGGATTAAAAAGAGATGCAATTTCAACAGTCTGCCTCAAATGCTCATGTAGGTTGTGTGGAAGAGTTGTGACAAATGACCTACTGTATATGGGCATTTAGGTTGGAGACTTGTTGGGTTTGTCTTAAAACTTTGACAGCAGTTATATTTAATATTTTTTTGCATTTACAAAGGTGAAAACAATGTGAATCTGTGTAATCTCAATTACAATAAATCCACACATCATTATTTTACAGGTTTTCTTGTCCATGTGCACACAGTCCTTGCAAGGAAGAAGAGACCTAAACAAGACAGGGCTGTTAGAATACTCAGAGCCCAAACCCACAGAGGTACTGCGCCGCCCTTCACGATTTAAAGCGTGCTACTCATCAACACAAGTACAGTAGTGGTGTGAGGCTTGATTCAAGTTCCCTCGCCCTTTCTCCAATTCTCTGAAGTATTATTAATTATGGGCGCAGACATGTGCTTAGGCATTCCAGGCAGAGTCTGCTCACATCGCTTTCACTATTAAGTTGGTTTTCTGAGTTATCAAAGATCTTCACTTCGCTTTGGGTTATTGTGTCCCCATTGACTCTCATCCTTTTCTATTGGCAGTCAGAGCAGAGCTCACCAGCGACTCCTCTTCCTTCTCGTCCTTCCAGCATCTCTTCCTTCTTCATTTTTTATTTCATAGCTTGCAGTACTGTAACTCCCCTCTTTGTCTTTCCCTTCTTGCTTCTCGGGAGCTTTTCATTCACTCCAGGCACGGATGCTGCTGCAGCTGGTCCTTCTGCAGAGCAGTGCAGCGAACATATTCCCCTTAACTTTCCCCACCACACTCACACCAATCCAGCATTCAACCTCCTTCCTCTCAGCCTTCATCCATGTTTCCCTACATTCCCTCTCTAATCTAATTGGTCTCACTTTCTTTCATAATTGGTGTTTTACGTATGATGTGCTCATCTCGATGCTCTCTCGTTTTCTCTCAAGCTGCATTTTTCTGCACAGCGTCTCGTGCTGTTTACACCCTGAAGGATTTAATTAAAGATGTCTTTTGTGTATCATGCTTGCACAGACATGGAAAATAATGTGTTACCCAACCAAAGCAGTGACAGGGAATTAGAATTGCAGGAAATGTTAAGCTGCTGCTTTTGAATACAGACATTTAGATTTCTAGTTTTAGTATTAAATGTTACAGTCAGGCTTTGGGTCATTGCTGCAGCTCAGAGGTGCTGGTAGTCTTGAAGATATGGCAAGACATAACCACAACTAAAGCCTACTACTGTAGTGCGTTTTCTCCTAAAATCAGAAGGAGATTTCTTCTGCTCAGTATTTTTTGTTTGTGATCAGGTACACGTCCATCTTTTTTTTCTCCCAGCTGCATGACCCTCTCCCTCGTTCTGACGTGGAGTGTAGCGTAACGGAGGCGAGAGGGGCCTGACCTGATTTTCTTTCATTGCATTGTAATACTGCCAAGTCCCAGAGAGCACTCCTCTGTATTACCATTTCATAACTTATTCATGACAGCCTCTAAACACAACTCCCAACAACCTGACTCACACCCCAAAACTCTCTCTCTTTCTCACTCACACATGAACACAGAAACATACACAACCTGATGGGTTAGGTTCACACCAAGACAGGTGTGTCATGATTATTATATAGTACAAACATGCACACACACACACACAGGAGTTTTGGTTCCACACACAGCTGTTGGACTGAGGACAGAAAAATCAAGCAGGTGGAGCGCAGGACTCAGAGCAAACACATTTGAATTGGACTGATGTCATCTGAATGAATTAGAAGTTTAAATATGACAGGATAAATTCATTTAATAAAAACAGACAGCATAAGCTACAAGACAAGCTAAATGCTAAGAGAATGTTCTGTTACATACAGTATCATCATCATGATTCCCCAATTCAGTGAGAGATATTTTACTGTTTTATTATTTTTACAGATTTCATCACAGTAGATTCTACATTTTGTAGTTACATAAATAAAATACTCCCTCCTCATGTTTGAGCTTTAATGCAGGTTGTTTGTCCATTATCAGACTATGTATTGATTTATTATAAGACCTGATGGTGTAACATCACCTACTGGAGCTGGACTATTCTTCACTCTGATATCTCAGTGATTATTCGTCCATTGACCAAATCACATTTCAGTAATGAGGCTTTGCTTTGAAAAGGTGTTTTCAGCATCTAACTTTCATTCCTACTATATTTCTGTCACAGTCCAGCTGTTTTGATCACACATCACTGACACATGGACTATTAACATTTTCACATTTTCTTCTTTTTATATGTTCAGCGTTTACAGTCTGTTTATAAACCAAAGGTTGCAAAGGCACTGCCACACCTGTGCTGGCACAGGGTGTGCTGCTTACTGTACACTGTGATTCATCATAGATGCTGTGATCTGTAGCAGGGCAACATGTTTACCTACATGCAGTTGCAAAGTGCATTTATTTAGTTCGTATTTACTGAATGATAAAGTTTTTGTTGCTTTTTGGTTTTAATACAACTTAAGTGCAAAACCACAGGACAGTGAGATCAATAAAATGTTTTGGTTGTTTCAGTTCACAAATGGAAAAAACGTGAATGACAGACAAGCCTCTATAGTAAAGGTGAGTAACAAGCCAAATCAACAAACAAGGGAATAGTCAAAATCCAACAAAGAGAGCGCAGACGAACCAGCCAGGGGGCAAACACAAAGGTCTAATCTAGGTAAGCAAACAAGGTGGAAAACAAATCCACGGGGCAAAATAAGTAAGAGAGAAGCAGGAATGACACAGAGTCGTGTCAAGGTTTTTTTGTGAACAGCAATACAGGCAAGAGAGTCTGAGCTGGTTAATGGCAACCAGGTGAATGTGTGTGAGAGGGAAAAGGAATAATAGCAACGGGATCTGGTGAAAAGAGGAGAAATTAGGGAAAGATGGGCAAACAGGACAAACCGAAACAAGCAGATACATTTTACCTCAGCTTCTCTGGATTTCTAACTGCTGCACTGCCCCCCAGTGAGGAGAAAATGCGGTAAAAGGAGAAATGAACCAGAAGGTGAATGTCACAGTAAGTATGAGATGGAAGGCCTACAACCCTTCAACAAAGATGGATGTCGAAGGTTTAGGCTTGATACTGTAGTCATCAGTATCAACATCTTTTACTAAGAAGTAAAAGAACTTAGTGGCAGTGATGGAAAAAAACAAAAACCATAATGAGGATGATGAAAGAATGATGATGGCACTAGTGATAAAAAAATAATTTAAAGGTGGTATAGTAGATAAAAGTTGATCGTCATAAAATGGAGACAGAAGAAGGATGATGGTGATGGCAGTGATGATAGTGGATGACAACGACTGATGCTGATGACAAAGATGACAATGGTGATGACGAAGGAGAACGGTGACGAGCGACCACAAATATGATGAATATAATGTTGATGCTGTAGAAAACTATTGTAATATGTGATGAATGATGATGGTAAATGGTGATGATGAAACACAAAATGTTGAAAATAAGAGCTGCTGAAGACGACTTATAACAGTGGTGATGATGAAAATGATGATGATGATGATGACAGGTAATGGTGTGACGGTGATGATGATGATCAATGAGCATGATGTTAATGTGTTAAATGCAGCAGCCGGTCCACAAACATTTCCTCAAGCGGATTTATACAGTAACTATTCTTATTATTATTGATATTATGATAATAATTATTAGGATTAACAATAATGACGAGTGGAAACTACAAATTAAAAAAATGATGTTGATGATCGAGATGGATGATTGTGATGAAGATGATGAGAATCACATGATGAAGGAGACAAATGATGATGAAGATGTGACTGATGCAGTGTTAAGGACAATGGTGGAAATATCTTTCTAACGACTGTTATTTCGATTAAGATGACGGTGAGAGTAATAGTAATAGTTCTCTCCTCTGGTTTTTTGTTCTACCAGCCAATTCTTGTCACCACCCTGTTCATTCATGTTGTTCATTCACTCATCTGATCACTCCACGATCACAGTCTTTCCCTCACTTCCCGTCACTTTCCCAGTGATTATCCCCGGCTGTGAGTTGCACTGCTTTATACTTCTCCTTCACCAGTCACTCCCTGTAACATCATACGTTACTCACCTGTGTTTCTCACCGGCCACACGTTCTCTGATGATTTTGGTCCAGTTTATTGAGTTCTCCCATCCCACTTGTGAGGTCTTACATCAAGCGTTCCCTAGCCTTGATCACATACCTTCCATTTCACTCGCTTCCCCCTGCTGCGGCTCACGGTGGCTTTTTTCCAGATGGGTTTTATTTGGTGGGCCCACTGGTTCTCTTGATGCTGAACATTGCCAACCCCTGCTCTAGATGTTTCCCAGATTATGTGTTACATTAACACTAATGCAAAAACTCTAATAAGGGCAGTATAAGCAGTCAGCTTCAGTGTTACTCTCCTACTTTATCATGTAACTAGCACAATATGTGCCTTTCTCCATCTCGTACATTCTGCTTTTCACCTCCTGCCTTCCGTCTGAGTTTTGCATGTCAAAAGTCATGTGATTGCAAATTACCTACTACTGTAAAGTCTCTGCATACCAAAAGTAGAGAAGTTATACTGTGTCCCAGATAACTGTGCTTTGTAAATCATAGAGGAATTTAAATGCATCTGAATAAAAATAGGTCAGTAACTTTTTAGTACATCTATTATTATTTACAGTCCTAAACTGTGTATATGCATCTTGTTTGTTTTCCCTGGGGGAACTCACTTTTATCCCATTTCTTCTTCTCACTGATAAAACTAATAATAGTTTAACTTCTCTTCCCTTCTCTAAACAATTTATGACTGCAATGATTATTTCACAACAACAGCGGCCCTTGAAAGCCAGTCAACAACCAAGAGGGATTGTTATGAAATCTATTTACAGAAGTGTCAGTGTGCATTAGCTTTATGATTTTACAGTGAGTGTTGGAGCAGGAATCATTGTAGAGCACCAGTTCAGACTTTCACTGTAAACATATAGAGATTGAGAATGAAGATGAATGTTAGCTTTTCGTGCTGCTGGAATGTACTCTGGTGTAAATTAGAGGCACAGTAATGTGGGCCAGTTTGAAGTCTGGCATAATTACTGTATGACCTGACTTTGGAGTCAACGGAGGTGGACTGGTGCCTGAAAGCATGCAAGTAAAACAAGTTGGACTGGAATAAGCTGACCTTTAATAACATTTGGAGGGAAAATGTCAAGAACAAAATGAAAGGACATAAGATATAAACATAAATTTCAGACTGCAGACCATCCACTGTCTCTGTAGCTTCACTTTGCTGTCTGTGTCCCTGTGTATTTTTAGATTTCAGATGGTGCATACTGCATACTAAAGGAAAGATGATGCATCACCCTCCTGCATTTGTATTTCCTGACACTAAGTTTTCAAATGAGCATCAAAAGAAGAGTAGCTTAGAAGAAGTTGGTGGATTTAATGTTTCAGTGTTGTGGTGGACAGACCAGTCAGAGTGCCCATGCTGACCGGTGTCCGCCACCAACAACTCATGTTCTGTGTGGTGTTGTGGACGATCAGTGGACATTTCCGAAAAGTCCCGTATCTGATTGACATACGTAATCAGGTCCGCTGCCCATGGTGGGGGCCCAGAACCGGCCATAGAGAAGCGGTGATCAGCCGTTTATGCGGCAAACGCATGTTGTAGCACATTAAAGAGCTCAAAATGAAGCAACAGATGGTTGTGGTAGCTTAAAAAGAGGAAAGTAATGGAATGACCAAGTCAGTGACCTCACCTGAATGCAACTGAGGTGGCTGAATAGACAAGACTGAAAATAAAAGGCGTTAGAGCCAGCAGAAACTGAAAGAGTTATTTTATGTGATCACTTCTCTTTCTTTTTGCTCTTCTTTGCTCAATGCTTTGTAAACTCCTTCTTTAAAGGGGTAGAAAAATTAAAGGGCACTTTAATTTTTCTACTCAAGTAAAAGTATTAAAGTAGATGCACAAAATCTTACTTATAGTACAAAAGTAAAAGTATTCCACTAAGAAAAAAGTGTACTTTAACAATATAGAATTTGTTGCTTGTGAAGTGTTTTCAGACATCTGATAGATTAAAATTCAGCAGAGATTGTTCTAGTCTGGAGTCACAAAAACCTACTGCACACTAAATTATTGATTCTCCAGAAATGTCCCATCACATAAACGTACTCTCCGCACAGAGAGGGGTCCTGAATGGATATGAAAAGTGGATTTTCAATCTGACCAATGTGCATTAACATGTAGAGAAAGCTGTTAGTAAATCAGTTTTCAAGAACGGCTTTTTTTTTATTTGACCTTCTTCTTCTTGCTTCTCTTCTTTTCTGCATCTCAAAAAAAAATCTCAAAGCCCACCTGAGCTCATTCAAGGGCAGACAACACTCACGTTTAAAAAAACACAGCACTCTGAACCTCCCCGTGTGTTGTTTCCTTGAAGCTAGATGCTTTGACAACAAGATAGTGAACATTCCACACTTACTTCAGATGAAGAAAGGAAAACGTCGTAAACATCGTGCTTGGCTTTGTTTCGGTTGCCTCCCACTGTCTGAACATATTCCCTCCTGGCTGCCTTGTAATTATTCTAAGTGTAAATAGGCTCTAATCAATGAGCTGATAAACAAATGAGAACAGTTCTATACATACCTCACCATTAACAGTACAGCTGATCATTCTCACTGCCTGCATGCTTACAATTCCAGTGAAGTTTAGCCTCTCTTGGACATTTACACAAGGTTTGATTGCCATAATCCAACACCTTGTAACTGTTAATCATATGTTTCAGCCATCACATAGCAGCAGGGGAGCCTACATGACAGAGAGGCTTCTGTGCAACACGGATCTCTAGACAAACCAACACTGCCACCTGTTGTTCAACTTTTGCATGTACCAGGATTGAGGATTGGCTTAGATAGGATGTAATACAACAGTGCAACACCTTAAGAAAGTTAAGTATAAAGTATGGCCATGCTGCACATGTCATAATGACAGTCCCATCCCTCAGAAATCCACAGACTCATATTTTGATCACGGATGGTCCTCAATGGAACGTCGCCATGAAAGGCGCAGGCTTGGGAAGTCAACAGAATCTCAATGTGCAGGGGGCTGCAGCTAAACACGTGGGAGTTTTGGAGGTTGCATGTATTCAGGTCAGCAGAGGGTCAGCTACATACGAACAACACACATTTGGAGTATGTATATGAATAATAAACAGCGGGGAGCGTTTAACATATTCATCTGAATGAACCTCACACTCTCTGGCTTTAACTGTGTGTGCGTGCTGCTGTGTTTGCCGAAGCTTGTCGAGGTCAAGCAAACACACGTTTGTCGAGGGATATTAGAGAGCAAGCGTCTGGAGGAATGTAAAAAAGAAAAAAAACAGTCATAAAAAAAGAAAAGATGGAAGAGGAGGAGAGAAAATATGAGCCGAGGCAGTCGAGCTTCCCAGGAATTATTGAGGAGCGTCTGTCAGTTTGCGCCTGCATTCTAAATAATGGATGAGATTCTCCGATGAGATAAAACTAAAATTCCATGCCGTTACAAGGACATAGACTGCTGTGAATACTAACTACTCTTGTGAGCTTTCATTTCGTTTACTGTGTGATCATGCGGGGCCCTCCTCTCTATCCGAGTGCCAGGAGCTCACACAGTTGTGAGTATCATCACCTGCCTGTATAAGGGATCTCCTGGCCTCTAATGAGCTGGCTCCTTCTCCCACTGTCACATAATAAGAAGATGCTTTCATTCTTCATACTTCTGGATTCTCATATACACCACGCTGTTATTGTATTCGCTCTTTTGATAACCCGCCTACGGTTTATTTATTGACACAGAGAATATGAAATACATTGTAAGGAATTCATGATGATACATGGTGCACAGATTCCTTCCAGTGCTGTCATGGTTGTGGCCTGGTGGGAACCAGCCTTATTTTGGTAGCTTGGGGTTCATGATTCCATCATCATCAATCAGAAAAGACATAGGTGGTTATAGAACATGCGTCTGGATTATGGTTTGTACCATGAATTTACACTGAGACTGTGGATCACAAAAAGTCTCACTTTTTAACATATGTTGCTGAGAGAGCAGGTGTAGTTCTGAACCTTACTGGGAATCTGCCACAAGTACAATATGAGCAGCATGTACGCTAAGTGTATGGAAGCTTCCTGTGGTTGAATCCAAGCTGTTTCTATCACGACCACCTGTCTAGCTCATTAAAAGCATATGTGCAAGAGCATTTCATATATTAACCAGGGCAGAGTCATCAAACAGATGTGTTCGTCATCATATATTTTTATCACTTCTTAATACACTGGCGTTTCATGATTCTGACAAGTGACAGGCGTCAAAAGCACAGTCAAACAATCGGTGTCTCTGCCGACGCGAGCATAACAGAGGCAGTACGGGTAATCTCTTAACACGTGTTTAACCAACAGCTGTTGAAACACCGACATCAAACTGGAGCAGCCATTCTTGAACATAGGTGTTCTATGACGCCATTTATTATCAGCCACCTACCATGCAGTGCTGCTATTCCTCTCCAGACAGTGTTTTCAAGTCTGTTTTAAAACAATGTAAATTAGGTTTTAGTTCATAATGGCAGAGAACAACCCTTAAAGCCCTTTCAGTGAAAGTGAAGCGGGGACCACTCACAGTGAGTTCAGTTCAAATGTAGCTTCAAATCTAAAGTCTTAGTTTATTAAACCAGGTCATTTTATTATAAAATTCCCTATGTGAGTTTCTGTTGAGTGTCAGTGGAATGGTATAGTAAGAAACAGAGAACAATGCATTTGGGGCACAGGAGCAGTACCATTGCTATTATTTGCTGTAACGCTGCCATTCGGCAGGAAGACAGGTTGAGTGATGTTGTGCTGTCAACATATTGTCCTGTAAAGAGTGATGTAGAGTGGAGGGCAAACTCAGCACACATTCATTATCATTGTGTGAGCAGATAACATATACAGTATAGACAGTTTAATAGTTTAACACCCATTCATTCCTTGACATGTGACCCTCGTGACAAACATGGTGACCAGGTGTGACAATGATCTCTCCAAGTCTCCACTGACAATTAATCATCAGTGATGGAAAATCACACAGTCTACAACAACATTTTATAGATAATAATGCAATACTTTTAGGACTAGTATCCTGAGTTAAGATTTTAGGTGGAGTTGAACTGCAGCCAAATGGTTTTACTATTTTTACTGTTTACTCACAACAGAAATCATAATGTAATAATGATTTCTGTTGTGAGTTTAGTGATCGTATGGAAATCCCACCTCTGAGTGTTGCGGGCGCCACAAGCTGAGCAATAAGCTGCAATAATGCTGTCTCACTTAATCAGAGACTAAATATGTTGAGACTGTAGGTGCATCCTCAATTAAACCAAAGCACAATTTGTGTTACTTTCTCCACACATCTGGACCTCAGTGTTTTCACAATCTACTCTCATTCCTTCCACTGCTTCCACAGTGGAAACGAGCTCAGCAGGAGGGCATTGTGGGAATTGAGCCAATAGACTGTGGGGCTCAGCAGCAACACGAAGGCAACACAGACTGACAGAAGAAGTCCAGTTGCCATGACTCAACCTTCAGACAACTTCATCTGGATGATTAAGAATCTTCACAGACAAGCAGGGCTGTGGCTCTTGTGGACCTAACCTCTTGTAGCCACTCCTGGTATAGCTAAACGATAAAGACACTGCAAAATTAAAAAAAAAAAAGTTTTGTTAAGTGTAAAATAAAGGTAACCTCCATATAATGGTCATTTATTGGATCTTAGGTCTGATCTTCTTCATTTTAAATAATACCAGTTATCCAATAGGTCAAAAAACACAGGTAGATGATTTGGAGGTAACTTATATATGAAGCAAAAAGCATAGTCCATACATCCACTATCCTAACCATTTTTCCTTAAAGGGTTGCTGGAGTGCTGGAGCCAATCCCCCCCATAGAAAACCAGGTGCCAGAGGATGCAGAGTCAAGTAAGACTAGCCATTCTGTTGTTCTAGAGACATGCCCAAGTTTACTGTATCAGTCATTACCTAGTCTTTTTCATGTGGACACTCAGAGCATGACAGCTCTCACTATCTACAATCCAACCATCAGCCAGACAGATGTATTTTTCCTACCGCACTTTGTTTCTATCCATCATTTTCTAACTGGCATACCTGCTCTATCACAACACACACCCAAAACATCACATCACACATTTTTTTCACAGCCTGGGTTATCTCAGTTAGATGCTCCATTCACACAGCACATTAGGAGATATATCAGAGGCATGAAAAATCTTTCTCAGTCTTTCATATTTGTCTAAGATGGGGAGCTGGTGTGATGTCTGTATCTAGCCAGGCTGGAAGTTGAGATGCTGACAGAGTGAGATACGGCAAAGCAGCTGAGACAAGAAAGCCTGTCGAGAGAAAGAGGGAAGAAGAAACACAAGGTCTGTCTCAAGCAGAAAAGAAGTTAATGCAGCAAGGACCTTTACAGTATGTGGGGACACGGTACGAGCAGAACATAATGTCGTGGAACGTGTATGAGGACAGGAGACACATTTGATTCCTTGGTGCACTGGCTATTACGCTGACAGTAGAGTGAACTGTAGAGATAGCATAGCTGCATATAATAACAAATGAAAGACGCACATTCATCCAGCGGAAGACAAGCACACAAAGATACACTGCTACCACATGATTTGCCCTGTGCTGGTTAGCCTAACACCTCACAGATGTTGGGGAAGAACAGACACAAATGGTCCACACTCAAATTTATGTAAATGAGGCTTCACTTTCTGTATTTGCAATACAAACCCCATAACTAGACTTATAGGCAAGTGTCATTGTCCCCTTGTGCAATTCTGGCCCAGAGTTAAAAAGACCCTGACCATAACAGGTTTCCTTCTTTTATAAGTAATTTGCCAAATTTGCTTCACTGAAACAAGTCCTCTGACTTTAATGCACATATTGTTTGTGTCACCCTCTCATATGACCAAAGTCACAGTTTGCTGTTTGTAAATGTGCTTCCACATACAGGGCATCTCTTCGGAATTCAGGCACCAAAACGGTGGCTGGTAAAGCTTATTTTCATTTGTGCATCAGAACATTTCATGTAGGTTTAGGCACTAAATAATAATATTTACTAAAAATGTTGTTTGTTAGCCTAAAAAATTATGCGAAAGTTGTCACGCAACAAACCTGACATGATCAGTCATGGTCGTGGTAACAATAACAGCAATAGAAAGTTGTCTTCTACTTGTCTCAAACTTCAACCTGTGTAAAAGTCCTGAGATTTGTTGTGCCGCCATCCACCACAATGTCCTCCTGGCAAACTCTGATTGCTTTAATAGCTGGTGGCCGTGTGATGTTCACTGCAGCCGCTAGATGTTGGCAAATTGTAAAATGTTGGTGTTGATTGTTTTTTGCTGCTCTTACAAACAACCTACAACGCTTTTTCACAGCAGGACAGTTTTATCACTGTGTTAGTATTCCAGCTGCTGTCCATGTCACCTGGCTGTCTGTTCAAAACCTCACATGCCCAAAGTTTTGCTGGTACCAACTGTGAGACTGTGCTGACAGTGACTTTATGATGTGAAGAATAATCTGATCATGAGATTACTCCTGTCGCTGTGTGCTGTAGGAATACATTTGTACAAATCCCCACCCTTCCAGAAATCACACAAGAATAAATCCTCAGTGGAACGGCATTCTTGTAATGTGTTCCTTTCATCGTGTTTTCTCTGCTTCAGTCTTGCTTAAATAAAACCTAAACAAAGTCACAAGAAATGGAAAAGAAAAACAAAAAATGTAATTTATGTTTGAATCAGCAGAATCTCAGCCATCATGACCTAACCTAAGAATATGACATATGACAAGATAGTGAAATGATATTTGATGTGAATATTGTGATGGTAATGTACAAAGTAAAATAAGGCTCTTCCTCTGGTGCACCAGTTCAATTCAGAGACCACGAGACCACCGACATGTTATACAGACTGATTCAAGTTTTATTAATGACACAAGCTCTTTAGTCCTGAAAACACAGTACACAATGTGTACTACAATAAGTAGTACATATTGTTACAATTGAGGAGACTGCATCTTTCAAATTAGAGTGTATGGAGGCAAGTCCAGCGAGAAAACTATAACATTTATATTTCGCAGTTCATAGTTATTTAGAATTTGGTATCGTGTGAAAAATGGAAGAACTAAGAAGAAATTTACAGAAAATAAATAAGATAAATGCATCAGCCACTTAATTTTCATCATTTCTTTTTTTAAATAAATTCAGTTGTTTGCCTCCTGATGTGCTGTGTAAATGAAGCTGCTCAGTTAAGGATGGATGGGGATCCTGGCTCTCTCCGTTTAAATCAGCATTGTCTCAGACTCAGGCTCAGAGATATCAACCTGTGCACAGCAGGGAAAATGTCTCATTAACACTACAGTAGCAGTACACACTAGCTATCACTGTCTGTGTGGGGAGGGGAAGATGAGTGAGTTGTTCGAACAAGTCACAATACAACAAAACAGAGTGGAGAAATACGATGATCCGGTCTTCCCTCTTTGTGCCACCCGTTCCAGAGGAGCACCCCAGTGTGTCCCGGAGGAGCACACCTCAGCTGCTGGGTACAGCTCTTCTCTCTTCATTAATAGTGAGGTTGCCGGAAACATTTCAGTTAAGAAGAGGAATCGATGTATCAGTGTTGTTATTGAATGTGTTTGCACGCTCTTACTTTCATTTGTAATCTGAAAGTTGCACCTACATAGTTATAATAACAATAAGAATAGAATCAAACTGATACGTGTTGCATGGATCATAATGAAGAATCAATATTAATCATGACTGAAATAAAAAAGATAAATGCAGCCACTCAAGTTTCACGACTGTCTTCTACTCCTACAGGAAACATCTTACATGTCCCTGCGATCTGAATGCACAAACATTCTTTATACAGCAGCTCCCTCCCTCTTATCTCATTGTTCTCTCTCTGACAAGAGAAGCTACCGAACCACCCAGCCTTCCCACATTACAGGTGCCACACATCTTAAGTGGTTCCAAGAAGACAGGGAGTAGTTGAAGTACGGGTATGTATTAAAAGCTTAACAGTCTCATTCTACAATCTACTGTACTAAACTCTCCATCCACCTTTTGGCCTCAAATCCATGGGAACTGCTACCCGGGAGATAGCTATTAGTGCCCAGTGCAGAGCCCCGTGATGTGCTAGGGGCTGGTAATGGCCCACTTTAAGGCTTGCTGGAAGCTTGTCAGAGGGACCTAATGAAGACAAAGGCACGGTTTGTGGAGTGGAGAAGCGCGGGTGAGGAGGGGCTAATGCTCTGTTAATGGAAACCTCTACTGTCCTTGACAAATAGTGTTAGAGAGCCGGAGCTCGCACTGGGATGCATATGCACACACTTTTAAGTACAATATGTAGCACATATAATTTAGATGAGGCTTTCACAGCTCCTCAGCCATGTGTTTTAGCCTTTATGATAACAGCTGTGAACGTGGCACACGATCCTGCATGACTTACCATACAGTCTGCGGAAGAGAGTCTACAATTTTATTTTAACAGTTTTATTTTTTTTATAATTGCACAATCCACTATAAGTTCAGACACAAAGTTAATAAGTAGGAAGAGGACATTAAAAGTTTATAGCTCTTAGGAATGGCCGTCTGCTCTGTGTGGTCAATTAAAGGCTAGCAAATGGATTTCTCCACCTAGGTTTATGAATAGAAGATAGTACCAGGTAAACATGTATCAAGGGATGTGCAAAACAAAGATGAGACAAGAAAGATGCTGTTCATAGTCTATATGCAGTTAAATGTGTCCTTTGAAGGTACAAACTAACTGACAATTATCACCGCTTATTATTTTTTCTAGGTTGACTCTACAGTACATCTGCTGTTCAAACTAACTCTTTAAGTCTCCAGAAATAATAAAATTGTGACAGTAAGAACAGTCACATGGCTCTAATGAAGCTTGTCTCCAGCTGTATTTGAAGAAAAAAGCCTGATAAATCCTTGTACACTTGCCCATAGCAGTGTGTTTGACAAGTGGTTATAATCTAAATTGCGTCTGTAGGCCCAAAAAAGGGTAAAACTACTAAATACTACTGTGATGCAGAAGGTGTCTCATGGTGCCTGTTTTAATTAGTGCAGTGCACTTTTCATTTTCTTCTCCTGCATCACACATGGCTGTCAGGCATGTTGGAAAATGGTCAGAGTCAGATCCGTGGCTGTTCGTTAGCAGAACATAAGGCAGAATGTGCTGAAAACCTCTCCCTGACACTAGAGGAGAGGGGCAGGCTTAAGAGCTCTGTGGACTGCAGCCAGACTGCCCCCTTGTGGTGGATGATTGGAACTGTCTGAAGATTGAGTCATGGCAACTGGACTTCTTTCTTCCAAGTAGAGACGTTTCGTTCTGCATCCACAGAACT
>JAUYWH010000011.1:1512681-1542426 GCA_034779795.1 Ctenopoma multispine | reverse complement strand
AGGCTCGTTAAGTGAAACAAAGGCAGGGGATTAGTGTGGGTAGATGTAACAACCCCATCTCTGACCGTTCCTCCTGCGGTCAGAGATGGGGTTGTTGATGGGGTCAGGAAAGGTCAGAAGATTTGGAAGAAAGAAGTCCAGTTGCCATGACTCAATCTTCAGACAACTTTACCTGGATGACTGAGAATCTTCACAGGCATGATTGGAACTATAATATGAGGGTTGATTATTATGTTCATGTGTTTTGCTGTTAGCTGTGGTGGAGTGTGGCAGCAGCTATAAATCTAAAGTCTAAATTGGATCGTTCTGTCACTACAATGACATTTCTTTAAAATGTTATGGTTACATGTCTGCAACACTAAACTCTACTGCAGTTACTACAGCCAGTGGTCAAGTAGCACATACTATATGTGTTCCCTGCTTGCATAAAAATAAATACTGTAACTCTCCTTGCCAGCAGGGGGCAGTAGTGCTGAAGTTGGCCTTAGTCTTTTAGGGCTAGGACACACCAAGCCATCAGTGAGTGTTTGTCTGCATAGGTCTTGCACCATCAGCACTAGTTGGTCCCCCTCTGATCAGCTTGGTGGAGGTAGCCCCGTCGGTAAGAGGGACCACTCTGGTTGGTTGTACAGCTTAGCGAATCCCTGTATGAGAAGAGAAATTAAGTGCCATTTATTAATCCTTATCAGACATATTCTCTCTACCAAGTGCTGCTCTGCTCACAGTTTGTAGCACTACAGTCCAAGTTCTCCTTCTGCTTTCCCTGTAAGAATGACGAGTACAGACTACTGCCACCTCCTGGCAGAGAGCGGCATAGAGTGGTAGTAACACGTTTAGGTCCAGACAACGCGACATGAACTGGTCTCAGTCTCTACCTTGGTGTGTCCCGGGCTTTATCTGTTGCCCTGATTCACTAAGCTGAACAGGGAATCAGGTCTTTCTCATTAACAGGGTCTGCCAACAATTTTACAGTCTGAAAAAACGCTGAGAGATTTCCAACTACTGTCAGTGGTGCGGACAAATTGCAAAAACTAGCCCAACGGATGCTCACCAGCAACCCGTCATCGGCTGATGGCCGCCTGTCGATTTGGTTTCTCACAGGCCTCAAGTGACATATACTGAATACAATAAAACCTTCAATACAGCTTAAGAGATATTTCAAATATTAGCTACAAATACATTACTTTCACAAATACTGGATTAAGGCCACCTTGACTGGTACAGTACTATAATCCTGTCTTGCGTGTATACAGCGGGCAGGATATTGTGTATACAGCTGGTAAATTGCCTCTTTTTACTGTATGCTGCACTTTTCTGTATGTTGGTTTGGAAGAAGAAAACCTTGAATTTGCCTTGTGTGTAATATGTAACAAGCTAAGTGATAGGAGTGTTTTGGAAAATAACTTTTAGATTATTATATATATATCATATGAACTAGGGATGTCTGATACTGTATTATTGGCCTACCGATAATATCGGCCAATACTGGCATTAAAACGTAATATCAGAAATTAGCGGTACCGGTTTTTACTCTTTTAATGCCACAACTTTTACATACTATGCTCATGTCATACATCAAGCTCTTCAGCTACTTCTCCTCTCTCTCAAAATTTCAAACTAGTATATGGTATGTTAATGGTATATCGGATATCGGTAGAAAAGTCAATATTGAACACCCCTAATATGAACAGAATAACTGTTTTATATTGGTTTAAATAGCTTAAGTTAGAGTTGAAAATAGAAAAAAGAAAGTTATAAAGATTGGAATAAAAGACAATCCACCATTGTTTTGGCAGAAGTAAGATTTCAAACCAATATTCCCTAGTCACTAATAGTTGACTTTGATTTAACACAACAACAAGTTCACCATAGCACACCTTATTAAGCAGCTTCACATGACTCTATTTGTACTTCCTATCAACACTTCTTAACTGTTAGTATAAAAAAACATGGGAAAACAGCAACAAGTATTGTCATTATCATCACAGCAGATATTAATTAAAAGACCCTGGGACAAACAAGCACTAAAGGCAAGAAAAGGAACATGAAAGAAAGAAACTTAATTTGAATCCTTACATAAAAATCTGTCTCTAACAGCGTCAGTGCTCTTTGTGTGGAACTACACTATAGGGATAAACTGCATTATTTCAAATGATATTTCATCCCACATCACATCAGTTATGTGAGATCACTGTCTTATTAAACATGATGCATCTCTAGCCTGTCTTTGTAGCAGTCATGCAAATGTATTTAGGTTTACATCTCAACACATCAGTCCATCAACTTTAAGTGCTCTTGGTGAGAGATTACTAACAGTCCTTTCTATTATGAAACCCAAGTTCTCTCTCTTTTTCAGTACATTTGAATGCTCTACTACCTCTATTTACTTGACTATCTACCAAATAACTTGCCAGTCTTGGGGCCTACACTGTAGATTATTAATTTATCACTTTAAACTGGTTGGAACCACAGCTTCATTCAGTGTCGACCAGTATCTACTCTCTCTTTCCTCTCTGGTACCTGAAGCTGTTGCTTCTCACATCTAATAGTAATCTTATTAAACCTTTCCATTTCAGTGTAGTGGAGTTCCTCCACTCTACTGTAACTGCTCTTACTAAAGAGATTTGTCACATAAAGAATAGAACTGTAGAGAATAACATCTTTTCGCTTTATTGGTTGTTCTAATGTGCACAGCTACAGTACTGTGCCAAAGTCTTAAGCCACCATTAGATTAGTTTTTTAGCAATGTTATAATGGCCATATGTTTATTTCTCAGTTTTTACATTAAAACAACTAATATCCCCAACAACTAATATCCCCAACAACGCTGGGACGCTGGGGCACTGTTAGTAGGGAACTCAGGAATTGCTAACTGTCTATGAACCCCAGAGTTGGTCGTTCACATCCCAGCCCCTCCCTAGTGCCAATACTAAGCCAAATCTGTGCCAAATGAAATATGTGTAGTGATCCTCTGTGGCTACCACAAAAGGGAGTGGAACAACTAGAAATGTAAAAGATGGATTTTTGGCTGCTCCCCTCCCACAAAGACCATTCCCAATTAAGCTTCTTCGAACAGTGGAAGGTTCAACTTGACATCCAGATGAAGCTGCCAGATGCTGAGCAAGGTCCTTGCTGGACATTTTCCTCCTTGTCATGTCCAGATATTGAGGTCACACTCAATATTTGTCACTTTAGCTTACAGATGCAGTTTTTTTTGTAATATTTCCTTTTTTTAATACTGTGTACAAATGTTCAATATTTTCTAGTTGTATTCTAATAAAGAGACTAAGGGATAAATATATATAGTAATATTAGCATTGCCAAAATAACAAAACTAATGGTGGCCTAAGACTTTTAAACAGTACATGCTCTGGGCCACCCAGTCCATGAATGGTGGGGGGCCTGTATGACTGACTTTACTGAGTAGCCACTGGACCACATTAATGTTTCAAGCTTTTCATCCTCAAAAGGACAATCAGAGACTTACTCAGAGGTTTACTACGGGTCTAAGCACAGACGTCAAATATATAGTAAAAATAAAGTTTAACTCTTGAGTGTGTGTGTGTGTGTGTGTGTGTGTTTTGTGTGTGTGTGTGTGTGGCTTTACTTTACTTTACTTGGCAGACGCTTTTATCCAAAGCGACTTGACTTGAGAAGACACCAGCAATTACCATTCGGTTTCTGTAAATTCTGGCTTTACAGTGACTGCATATATGCAAGGTCATGTGAAACAGTCTGAGGGAAGAAATTGTTAAAGCAAAACCTATTTTATCTGACAAGTAAATGTCTGTGAACGCACTGTTCCATTTCATTTTGTGGAATCAACTAATATTTTTAATGTTAATATGTTTTATTGCCAAAACTTAAACAAGAGTTGTTCTCAATTTGAGTAATTTAACTTAAAATGAGGAGATGAGTGAATTAATATCTGATAGTTCACTAAACTCATTAAATTAAGTTACTAAAAAACAAAACAGTATTAGTAATCTAAATGTTTTTGCTGTAGTCCAAAGAAAAACATGGTGTCGTGTCGACTTGTTGTGTGTTTTCAATACGTGTTAAATTAAGTAATGGTCGAACAATGAAGTTCCCTGGGCTTCATAAAAGGCAAAAATCCAGCAAAAATCCAGCCTCATCCACAGACACCCACCTTCATGCTGCAGTGAGGATTCAGGGACTCACTCGTTGGCTTCCCACCTCCAGTATCTCACCTAAAGTCACTAATTTGTGTCTTTGTACAAGCAATCCGTAGCAATAAATAGCCTTTTTGCTATTTAAGTTTTTTTCAACATCATTTTACGTCCAAAACAGACTCTCGCAGGCTGGAAGATCTGTCTGGAAAAGCAAAATAATGACTTGTTATTACAGTCCATTTCTGCAAAAATAGCCTCCTGCTTTACATTTTCCGCTATGTGCCCTGTACTCTGTACTAACAACTTGAAAGAGCACATCGCAAAACACAGTATGCCAGTATGCCGTGCCTGTGAGCCCCAGGAGGTCTTTATAGTAAGACTGCAGCACAGCATTCCACAACAATACACACACATACACCCGACTAACAAGCTTTCTGGAGAGGTGTGAACAGCACCTAACCGCCAATAGTATCATCCTCCTGAATACTGTAGCTCAGAGAGAGAAAGAGAGTCAGAGGGGGAGTAAAAGGGGAAGAGAATGGTTTAATCCTGGCCTTAAACCCTGGAAAAAATAGTACTGGGAGTAGAACGCAGGGGATTAGGCCAAGGGATTAACTTTCCATTTGTTTTCTAAGAGCATTCGCCACTGGAGGTGGAGGGAGCAGGAAGCGGATGAGAGGAGATGTAATAGAGGAGAGGAGAGGGAAGGAGACAAGACAAGAGAAGAGAAGAGAAAAGGAATGTAGACAAGAGGAAAGGAAACAGGAGAGGAGACAAGAGGAGAGGAGAGGTAAGGAAACAAAGGCGGAGAGAACTTCTTTCTACAACGAGTGATCTATAGTAGACCAGAGGCTTTGTGTAACTCCACATTTTGTCTTCCGCCCATCTAATATTCACGGCTAATCACAGGCAGCGGAGCTGAACATTTGGAAGACACACATAACTGGGCCTCACTCACTCACTCACTCTCTCTCTCTGCTGCAGCCTCAGCCTTCATTAAAATTAATGGCAGGCAGCCAGGGAATCACAGGGTGAAAACATAATGTTTCAAAGTAGATTCAGTCTCAGAGGGAGATTTGGTTTGGGCGGACACACCTAATATTTCACACTGCTAAGACGTCAGGCTCCAAAAACTCCATTAATCTACAGTGGAGAAAGTGGGAAAGGAGGGAGTACTGGTGCTTTAGATAAGAGATATGCTTCTTGATGGCATCAATATCACAGACTGTATTAATGTGATGCCCAGTGACAAACCCAGAGCTAGCACATATCTCATACTACAAAAGCTATTAGCTGCACATTGGAACCTATGATTTCTCTTTAAAACTTAATTTTGTAGGCTACAGTCCCAAATGTATGGGACAGTATACACTGTGCCTGTGCATGTCCCCAGATGTGAAATTGGCACCACTATGACTAAGACTAATTTTTCAGACTAATAACTCAAATGAATTTTTTTGGATAGGATTTGTCTCTTCCATCCTTGCTCATATCTCCTTCCATGCAGCCTATTTGCTCGAGGATGCTAGAGGATGTAAAAAAAAGGATGGACACAACTATGCCTCTCCTTATTCTTGTATCTTTGAAAAACACAACATAATTGGAAATAAATAAACATAAGTAAGCGTATCTATAGGCTGTAAGGAATTGTCTCATTGGATGATAAAAAACGCCCAAGTGTGTTATATTTTTATTTATATAGCTTTGGTGCTCCATCTTAACTGTACTTTCTTCAGGACCAATGTGTCTGAATGCCAGTACTTAATTTCAGTTCAAGTTTTGTTTCCAAAGCCACATTTTATAATCGTTGTCCACAGGAGAGATATAATCTAGAAGAATCTAAAGGGGTAGCTTCTGTTTAATTAAAGAGTCCTGTGAACCTATGAACATCATGAACCCACCAAATAGCTCTTTACTTTTGGCTCCTGTGACTTGCCATACGACAGTCTCCGCCTACACACATAAAAGGCGGCTGCGCACGCTCTGTAGGTCTTCTCCCACGTTAACCGGAGCCGCTGCTTCCTCTCACTGGACTATCACTGACAAGGTAAATTGAATTAGTGTTTTTTCTCTAATGCCTATGAACAGCAGTACAGGAATTTACGGTATATTCTAGTTTCCCCATTGGGTTACACAGCTACGCTTGAAGCTAGAGTTCCCGAGTGAATTTTGGTGGCTGTAGAAGTGGGTTTTATTAGTAATGTAAGCTGTCGGTTAGAGGAATTTCATCTGACGTAGGTCGGTTTGAGCAAAGTGAGACTTTACCTAACTGTGCTTGATACATAATTTTACTGCGGGCCATATTGTCGTGTGCGGTCTTGTGACAGCAAAGGCGTTTCCGTGCCCTGTTCTCGCCACATTTCCCGCAGCAGCGCCAACAAAGGACCATGTGGCTGTTGTCGGTGAAGGCCCGGGCCTGTCCTCGCTGCTCGCGGGAGAACGGAGTGTTCCACGCGCTCTGTGGTCAAACTAAGAGTAGTTTGCGGCGGTAGTGACGTTGCGTTCATGAGCGTTTGTCTGTGAAGTTTTCTGTGACCAGGCTGTAGCCAGCTGTCAAATGCAGCCGCCGGCAAGCGAAACGTCGTGTCAGGGAGCGGTCGGTGCTGAAGTTCAGTTACGTGCTGCTCATACGTCGCACACGTGTCGCTACACGTCTTTCAGAAAGTCAACTACAACGTTACATAGCTACTGTTCCTGTAAGCGAATGTAGCTGTGTTTCAGCTATGCTATCGACCACTCCGCCAGACCTCACTGACTGACCGTTCATGACGGTGTTCTCAGTCTTTCACACGCTTTGTTAAAAAACAAATAACAGTATTCACGTTTTTACATGAAATAAAAAGCAAAACTGCTGTTATTGCAGTTTGTAGACCTCCAGTAATAAGGAGGCTGGCTGGCTGCTGCTGGCATTGAGTTTGCAGTAGCTGGTGGGTAACTGGCAGGTAAGAAGGAAAACGGTACTGTCTGAAACCCATGTCCAGACGGCGTGTTTATGGCTTTGTCATGTATATTGAATGTGGCAAAAATTTAAGCTTTAAGACACGTTTAACATTTAAACACTATCTGTTTTGCTGTGCATTACATCACCCTTTATTAAAGGTAAGAAGTATGCATAATGCCGAATATAAAGTTACGTAGCTCAAGCAGATGTCTTCAACTTGTTTAGTTTGACACAATAACAAGAACAGCATAGCTTCACATTTAAGCATCAGCAGCAGAAGTAACTTAAGTTAATTTGGTCTATAAAGTCATTAGTTGCTTAATTGCGGGACTTGTTGCGTTTAAGCTGTGAACACTTGAAGTCTCTGCACTGTAGATACAGAGTCAAGGATAAAGCTCTTTACTCTGTGGGTGGGGCCGGCTGAAAGTCAGTCAAGTTTCAGCAATCACTCTGAGATCCACACTAACCTGGACTGTAGTCTGTACGTTCGTTGCGCAATGGGGTCGGTGCCCTCAGTGGCCGACCCCACCGCCAGCTGTGACAGGTGCATCAGAGTCGTGTGAGTGGTGCTTCTGGCTTGTTGCTCTTGCTGCACGGTGCAGTTTGCTGCTTTGTCTTAATTCCTCTAACTGTTTTTTTTTTATTTATTTTTTTTAGAGTCATGGCTGATCAGAAGGAGCGCACATTCATTGCCATCAAGCCTGATGGCGTGCAGCGGGGCATCATCGGAGAGGTCATTAAGAGGTTTGAGGCCAAGGGCTTCAAACTGGTGGGCATGAAGATGCTCCATGTAAGTACTGCTGATTTCATGCATTTGGTTTTGTGTCCTCCAAATGTTTAGCTGTATGGCATATGAGCCGGTGAATGTACACACTGACAGTTAAGACATCCGCTGAACTGATTAGCCTACTTGTCTATTCCTGACTGCAACACAACTGATTAACAGACTCAGTCTCCTGATCCTCTAACATTTGATCTGCAACGGTGTATCACAGCCCAACTTTAGCGTGAAGTATACACATAGATTATTCAAAGAAATGATGCAAAAATAACGTCCTCTAGGTCAGTACAAAAAACACTCTGAAGTAGATTAACCCAGATGGCTGAGATTAAATCCTGGTGTTAGTGCGCTCAGTGATGATGCAGGAAGTGAAAGTATAAAAGGAGTGACTGAACAGCACGTTTCCTGCTGAAACCTCACCAGAGCCCACAATATCTTATTGTCAGTCTGTTCAGAGAACTGTACACGATTGCTGTGAGGTCTGTCGGGTTGAGGTGCTGCTCACATGCAGAGGCGTCACTTGTGTAGATCAGTGAAATTAAAAAACTATAAGAACTGATGTGTCCACTTTCTCTGTGCTGCAGGCCTCTCAGGACCTCCTTCAGCAGCACTACATCGACCTGAAGGACAGACCATTCTTTCCTACTCTGATCACCTACATGAGCTCTGGTCCAGTGGTTGCCATGGTAAGAGACAACACACACAGTGGAGATTGTGCCGGTTGAACCAGTGTGACTTAAAACCCTGGAGATGCTAACACATGCTCTGCTGCCTGCTTGTTGTGAAAACGGTGCTAACAAGCAGCGTCTGACTGTGCGTATTCCAGGTGTGGGAAGGCAAAGGTGTGGTGAAGACGGGCAGAGTGATGCTGGGTGAGACAAACCCTGCTGACTCCAAGCCTGGAACAATCAGAGGAGACTTCTGCATTGATGTCAGCAAGTGAGTGCAGTGAGCACTGTGCTGAGCTATGTGCAGGTGCACTGCAGTGCACAGTGACTGGACTGTTGGACATAAAATGTCACTGCTTCACTCTGCTGTTTTTCTTCTTACAGGAACATCATCCATGGCAGTGACTCAGTGGAGAGTGCCAACAAGGAGATTTCCCTCTGGTTCAAACCAGAAGAGCTGGTCAGCTACACTAGCTGTGCCTTTGACTGGCTCTATTGAGCAGGCCCGGCTCCCGCAGCGCTCCTCAACACTGACTGGACACCAGTTCAACTTATGCCTCTGATTTCCTGTCTCCCCCTGTAGCCTAGAGGGGGGCAAAGAACTTGACAGATCTTCTGTACCATAGCCCTCACATTCCCTTCTGTCTTCTACATCATCATACTGTGCTAGGATCTGGCCTCGGTCCAGGTCTGGCTCATACTCATTCCTGAGCTCATTCCCCATAGTAACATTCCATTGTTGAACTGTCCAGTTCATGACTTGACACTTGTCTTTGACTGTCAGTTTTGTTAACGGTGATCTGCTTTCCAATAAAACACACAACACCAAATGTGTCACTGGTCACATCCCACATCAGTAATGTACACAGTGTGATCCTGCACTGCAACCTCTCTTCTGATAGAAGGAATTATTTATCAAGGTTCATATTAGATCCTGGGCAGCATTAGCAGGGAGCCATAATCTGAGATGAGCTGCTAGTCAACTGACAGATGGCATTTAGAGACCGACTGCTGCTTCCACTTTTCAGTCTGTTCTAATAAAAGTCACTGTTCTGTTTGCCAAGAATCCAGGTGAGAGATGCTATTATATACTGACAGGTGTTTATTATTTTGTCCACCCATTTTATTTAGAAAGCTGAGCTAAATAACACTTCTCTGTGAATCTGTGATGGACTGTGCCTCTCAGCAGACACTTTGATTTGTCAAACCTCAGTGTTCTCCAGTTATTATAGAAAACAAAACACTGCAGCTCTTGTTTTTGAAAACAGTTCCTGTGTTCACATGTGAACCTGGTGTTGAAGGACAGACTTGGCATGTCCATGCTGTTCAGTCATGTTTTAATACATAGGTGCATCAACAGGTATAATGATGGAAGAACTGGTGTCAAGTAATTATATTTACTTAACTGAAGAACTTGTTCACACTATAGATAACTTAGATCATTTCAATGTTGCAGTACCTGTTAAAATATTACACAACAGTACAGAAAAATCCAAGCTAAGGATTAACACAGGACAAATAATATACACACCTAAACAAGGACAGGTTGGACTTTATCTACTGAAATACTACCGGTATTCAGGATCAGATGTGTAGTAATTGGGAGTAGATGTAACAAATGGAGAGTTAGATTGTGGGAACAAAGCTCTGAGTTTTTATCATTTAGACAGGGGGTCTCAAACTCGATTTACCTGGATGCAAAGTCTGAGTGAGGCTGGGCCGCATCAGGATTCCCACAAGAAAAGCCCTGATAAAACATTCCAATGTTCTCAAATATCTTTATTTTTAACACAAAATAATGAATAAAAAAATAAATAAATCAGTAAGAAATAAAATAAAAATAATGATCATACAGCAGATACAGACGACTGAAGAAACCACATATTGGCTGACTAGAGAAAACTATTTTTATTCAGTTTCAAATGTCTGTATGAACAGTTCTTTAACCTTTAACTTTCTGAACATGAAAGGAACATTGAACATGAACTGTTCTGAACATGTTAAGTAACTGTTAAGTTTCAGTTTCACTTGCGACGCGCCTACAATAAAGTAGGTCGGAGTTTCTGAGAAGAACAAACACACAGCAGCTCTCTGAGCGCGATCGGCCATGATGGGCATGGCTACAGACACACACAGAGGCTGGATCACAGATCACACGCCTCCTTCATTTCTGAGCTGAGAGCAGCGAAGGACTGTGGGCGCCGAGTGGAGTCGGCGGCTTCACGGCTTCTTCGCCCAGCTGACTGGAGGAATGAGTGAGTGAGCGAGGCACTGGACAGCCCGGCCGATGTCCCGCCCTGTAGAGCCATATACCTCACCGTGATTGGTTCATTCAGCTCCGCACACTACGAGTGTCATTCATATCAATCTTGATATCGTAGCCGCACTAACATTAATCTTTCCTATTAAGACGGGGGCCGCAAATTTTTGTGCCGGGGGCCGCGAGTCTGAGACCCCTGATTTAGACTGTATCCACCACAATGCATTTGAAATTAAAGTGTAGACTTCTGGGCCTAAGTGTAAAGTTGCAGCACAAGGTAGAATCACAGCTAGCAGCCATGTTCCAGTCACCTAATCACATTTGTGTCAAGGTATTCTTGCTACAAGGAGGAAAAAACCGTCAGTACAACCTCCAATAGATAAAAATGATTGTCATACATTAATGGGACACTGGGGGGAGGCATAGACTGAACTTGAGTGAAGATATACATGTAACACATCCACATGCAGCTTCAGATCCGATCCAATTCCCTGACAAAAAAAAACTGTGTTTCATTAGAGCCCTTTGTTGTGTTTTAGTTATCAGCAGTTATATCAAATATCCTCTAAACATCTCATGCTTCATGTTTCAGGGTCAATAAATATGCTGCTCAAAAAAAGGAACACTTTTTAATCTGAGTATAGTAGTCAAGTCAGTTAAACTGGGAAATTGATCTGGTCAGTTAAGTAGCAGATAAGGTTGTTAATCAGTGTCAGCTGTTTGTACTAAAGGGGTAGTATCAGCGATACTGGCACTGTATTTACCTGGTGTCAGATCAATACCAAATTTTGAGGCATCCCACACAACGTTTCAGATACACACTGAAAACCAATTCATGCAGAAGGATTATGTGTTTTCTTGTTGAGTGGAGAAACTCTGACAAAGACAACCAAAAGCCATAAGCCTTTTTTATTCAGTGTAAAAGTCAGATTTTACAAAAAAAACCACCAGATAAACTTTCACAGCCATGCGGAAACAGTTTGCAAAGCTTGTAAACAAAGAAGCCGTCCATTAACAACCACTATTAGGATCCAAACATTTGGCTTTATTTACAAAGTCTATCAAAGCTTGATCACAGCACAAATTTACCATGTGAAAGGAAACTGGTATACACTATCAAAAAGATGTACAAACTTTAAACTGCAATCTAATAATGTACCTCAACGGTCAGTGTTAATATCAAGAGATTTATAACTATTAACATAGATTTTTTTTTTTCATTTGTATCCAAAATAAAACATTTTTACCATTACCCTCTCAACTCACAATTATTTTTCAGACAATATTAATCCCAATACATTAAGTCATTTTTATCAAATATATATAGCACCACAATATAATGGTTTAATATAAGTATAGGGGCTATCACATACAAAAGACCCGTGTTAGTATCCAAAGAAAAAAAAAAAGAAAAGAAAAACCTGCTCCTCGTAAACACCCACATCTGAGAGAACCAGGTCAGGTGCAGCAAGAACTGCAGCCACAACAAAGTTCTATGGAAGCTCATCACCTCCAGGAAAAAATAAGACTGAAAAATAATTCCACAAAAAATGATATTACTCCCAGTAAGTCAAAATTATGACAAGGAAAGTTTAAAATTGAAACAGTTTATGGGGTAACAAGCTTTGGAAAATGTTTTCACCCAACTGATTTATTTTTTTGCATATTTGTCACTTTAATTATGTTGAGACAAAAGTTGAACTTTTTTGGAAGGTGTGCGTCCTGTTATAGCTGGCATAAAACTAAAACAGTATTTCATTAGAAAAGTCACACGGTGGTAGTGTGTTGGTCTGGGGCTGATTTGCCATGAACCATGAATTCTTCAATAACAAGCCGAAACACACCAGGAAGTCCACCTCTGAATGGCTTTTCACATAGATCTTGTCAGGTTTAGAGCTTTTTTCCCTTAATAAATTAAATCATTCTTTAAAAAGAGCATTTTGTATTTGCTTAGATTATCAATGAGTAATAATACAATTTGTTTGATAATGTGAATTACTTAAGTGACAATTATGCCAAAAGAAATATCATGAAGGGCAAATACTTTTTCACAGCACTGTACATCAAAATCTGGAGTCATCAAAGTTAGAATCATCAGCCATTCGTTTAGCTACGCCAAAAGTCAGTCTGATCCAAACATTGTATAATAATGCCTCCTTCATGAAGGTTTTTGTTCCAACTGTTTCAGAGAAATGTTGATTCATCTCTAGCATCATTTTTGAAGCTGTAGTTTGTGCTGCTGCTTTAATGCATTGCATTATATAAGGGAGTGTTTGCCTAGTCAATGGAGCTAGTCTTAGCCTAGTTTAAGTGATATAAATGGGATAATAAACTGCCAAGCTGAGCATTTCTACTCATGGCAAAATAATTAAGATAATACAAATTTTAAAAACTGTATATACATTTTCATAATCCTTCTTAAACTTAACAATTTTGATTTCTTGCTTTTTCTTTCTTGGTGGAAACAGGCTTCCATTTGTTGTTGATCACAGAGGGGGAAAACACAGACAGACAAATCAAGACACAAAAAACAACCAATGACGGTCACATTAAAAAGAAAAAGCCCCGCACGACATTGAAACAATGTGCTCTGTTCTACATGCATTCACTTGATCAGTGCACCCAATCCCGAACCAAAATTGCTTTCATCTCCAGCTACCTGTTGCTGGAAGTCAAAACAGGTTCCATTTTTTAGATTTGGGGTTCAAGGTGAAACAAGAAATGTTAATATCTACAAGTAAAAGTGAGAAACAGAAAAACCAAAACAGTGTTGATTGTGCATTTGACTATTTCGGGAGAATTTAAGGGAGGGTAGCAGCAGTTAGTCTATAGAACAGTCCATTTTTGTTATACTAAGATATTAATGCAGTTTACTCAATGCTTCATTCTGCCTTCCAACATCAGAGGAAAATAACTCTCATGACATCCTAACTCGAAACCCATCTGCTTCAAATGATTGTGAGACACTTTTAAAGCTCATTTGGTTTTAGAAGCTCAGAGTTTATGTTGAGCTTTGCATCCAATGTAATTAGGAAACAAACTCAAAACCAAACTGGTATAAACGAATCTCACATAGCTCCGAGAAAAAAAATAAACTACAGATGAAACCAATAATGTCAAAAAAGTGATTTTTTTTAATCACTCTAATATTGAATTTATCATGAAAACAGATTATAAAGCAAAACATAGAGAAAAGCAAATTAAATGGTGAGATAAGACCTTCGTTGTTTAAATGATGCAGATGCAAAAAAGCACCATAATAATTAGTATCTTATAAGACACTGAAAACCTGATTGTGAAATGTAACTACTAAAAAATACCTAATTTTGTGATTTAAATACCACTTAATCTCAGCTATTTAAATTTTTGACCTGATTCGACTGTCTATCTGGACTTACAAACTCCAGTTAGACTATTGTAGGCAAAAATATTAACTCTGGTACGTAAGAACCAATACATACAGAAAGATAATTATTGTAAGGGAGCAATTGGTGCGCACAAGACAAGATTTACTTTAATTATAAAGATAATCGGACGAAACATTTTTACCTAAATCCTAAAAAAATACAGTAGAAAAAGTATAGGTGAAACAACACATTCACAGAGTAAAATATTTAAATGCTATAAATTCAGTGGTATTTAAATTGTAACAATTCTGTTGAAATTTCACAATTTTCAGTTGCTTACACGGTTGGTAGTTATTCTGGCACTTTTTTGTTTCCATAGTTTAGATGCACATAATGAACACAGATTAAGCTTTTTGAAACTCAGATTATTCAGGTTTTACAACCAAAAAAAACAACACAAACTTCCTGAGAATTGAATCATGAACCTTACTGGTAGAAAGAGAAATGTTATGATATTTTACCGTCACTTAGAAGTTTACATCTGCTCTGCATTTTAAGCCTTTGGCCATACAGTGAGTACTCTGTATATGAACCCTTGCTCACAAAATCACAGTTATACAATATCATTTTGTTAAATTATTTAATATGTTAATTATATTAATGTAGTGATCATGACATTTGTTGGTAATATAGGTTTTATTTAACACAGCAAAATAATATTGAATTTCTTATTATTGCATATCATTCAAATTAGAAGACTACCTCATGTGCTGCTGTGATAACAATCTTCCATGTTTGGTGTCTAGTCTTAATATGGATATTTAGGTAATTATTTGCATATGCTAACACACTGCTAGTCTATTTCACACTCTTGTTTTAGCTAAATGTGGCTAGCATCAGGAGGTAGTAGATAAACAGCTGCAAAAATCTAGCTATAAGTAGAATGAAAGAGGAGGAATTTCCACAGCCAGGCATGGCTATCTGAAACATCATAATCTGCTTCTCTGAACCATTATAATAATGAAGAATATATATATATATATATATATATATATATATATATGTATATGTGTATGTATATATTTGTATAGAATCTATTTATCTCAGTTTTAAATGTTGTCTTTTGAGAATGCCGCCCTCAGAGACTATTGGAAAAGCAGTGCATTGTTCATGTTTCATTGTTAACGACAAACTTGTTTTTCTGTGGCTCAGGTGACTCATGAACTAGCTTGCATACATATGGCTCTGGCATAAGAAGAACCTAATCATAAAAAAAAAAAAAGGTTTTGCATATTACCCTAATAAAATATTTTACACATTCTTTATCGCATTCAGACAACAAAATTGCTTGATTATGAGACTGTTTAAGGAAGGTGGATAGTTCATGAATGACAGGATGTCAACCTCACGTCTTCAATGACAGACGAAGACGCTACACATGCTGAATATATGGAGGCTTAAGTGTGCCACATTTTCAGTGTTAAATTATATATTATATTATATTATAATTAATTAAAAAATTTAAGTAAATTTTTAAAAAGATCTTTGCATTTCTTTGTGTTTAATTACATCTTAATATGTAATCACAAAATCCCTTTAAAATTTATTTGAAAGTTTACTGTTCTGCCATTAACATTTTAATTAAATGGGCTGTCTGATTGGCAAGTAATATTACCATGTGGCAGCTGGCCAATTAGAGATCCGGTGTGTTGGTTTTTAAAAAGTGAAATTCTGCCATTGTATTTTCAAATTCCAATTGTTTTAGTTCGTTATCTAACTGCTTAATAACTAATTATCAACTAACTATAATTTAACACTGAATAACTTTATCAGATATATATGAGAGGTTTGTTTTAAAGTTTAAACCTTCTGTGGGCAGACATGGTCAAAAAACTAAACAAAAACACCTATACGTGTAATGTGACGGCTGTGGTGCAATTTGACGGTAGAGCTGGATTCACCCAGACATTTGTCCTTTGTGGGAAAACAACAAACAGTCCTTCTCAGTCATATGAATGGAGGAGTGTATTTACACAGTTAGAAACAACACTACTGGGCCAATGATGATGCCAATGAAAAAATATGTTGGGTCTGATCTGATTTGAACATTGTCAACAGACAAAGCAGTTGGTATTATGATAATGTTATTATATCACATCCTTTGTGCGGTTTCATTTCATTCATTGTCTGGCAACGCTGAATTTTCTAGATCTGGTACATCAAACAGCACATCCCCACCAGGGCTTTTGTCGTTTAATATATGTCTGTGTGAAACCAGAGTTTTAATATGTATGGTTTGCTTGATTTTTGGGGCACAACATTGGTCAGTTGTGTTATAAGCTTCATAAGACCGAGGTTCCTCCCTGACAGTAGATACATCCAAACTGTAAAGTTCAGAGTGTTCATAGTGTTGGACAGAGTGTACCCTATAATACCAGTAAGGTTTCTCTTTTATACAACATACCCTGCTGCTCACTTACAAGTAAAGTTGCTTCTCATTATGTATTTCTTTAAAAGTTAGATTAAAAAAAAATGTTTTTTCATCTCCACAGCTTCATCATTTCCGTTCCAAGATTACAGCACATTTCGACAAAGGCCTTTATTTAAAGGAAGGAAACCGTTTCTTCAGGCTCAGTAGCACTGCAATCACAGTTGCTAAACTTTGTGGCTATTGTGGGATTTGTGGTTACCATGATGTGTCCCTAAAACTCCACATCGAGCTCAAAGCTGCCTGACACTAGATTAGGGTTACGCAGCTCAAAATGTGGACAAATTATAATATATACCATATATTCACCCGCTTTATCTACAGGAGGGATATTTAATGCGTGTTCTGGAATGTACAAGGTTTCTGTATTTAATACATCATTAAAATAGGTCTGCAACAACTGCAACATATAATTTACTTTTTAAAGCTGCAACATCCATGTTTTATAAATGGTGCTACAACAAAAAAACTAAGAAGAAACAAAACAAAGGTTCAATGTGCAGCTTTAATGTGGACATTTTTGAATTGTGAAGAAATTGGAAAATTGGAACAAAAATAATAGCTGAAATTTTTTTACTTGCAGCCTTAGTTAGAAATCTTACACGTATCTATATCATTTTTAGTGACTCTGGCGTGGCAGCAACATGGTAACATGGATGACCTGTAATATTTGAACCAAAAATGAATGCAGCTGTGGAAATCTGAGCAGCACTGTGCTAGGACCTCTCTTCAAAACACAACCCTGGATCTATACTCTGTGATTCTGTTTGAACATGTCTCCACATACTATATGAATATAATCACTTATGAAACTACGCACATTACATTTCCTCACACAGCCAGCCAAAAAGGTAAATGTAAAATTAATAAGCACATTAAGACAACTCATTATCCTTACAAAAGAAAAAAACTTCAAGTACTTTCAACAAAGTCAAAGTCCACCTGGCAATATTGTTCAGAATCAAAATATACACAACTCTGTTTCCTCTTTCCGCCAGCCTTCTTCTCTTCTCAGGCCATTCAGTGGCTGACTATGACCTGAAAACAAACCAAAACTAAATATATATAAAAAAAAAAAAAAAAAAAAAAACCTTAAGACCTGGCTCAATAAATGGTTCTCACAGTTTCTACAGGTCTCTGTGCGTGGCCCAGATTGTGGCAGAGGCTTGTTAGGCTTATGTCGACTTGCAGGACCACCTATTTCTGAGGAAAGAGGGCTGTTTTTGTTACTCGTCCAAATATATCGCTTGGTTGTACGCTTCAGACAGGAGAGGAGGTAAAGCCAACACTGCCCTCACCTGAAGGTGGTGCCAAAGAGAATGCCCAAATATCTGTGACCGAGGCACAACCCGCAGTTGCTCTCCAAACCCTTAATCATACAGGTTTCGTAGGTGAATATGGGCACACACAGCTACAAGGTTAAAAGACTGTTCAGTGGGATGCTCCGTTTTCAGAAATATGAAACCGCCCCTTCTTCTCTCAATTGCTATCTCCTCTACTGACTCAACAGGAGACCTGTAGCATTGGTCTATGAGTGTGATTCGAGGCTAGCTTGACTCCATGTTGCTGTTGCTTACTGGGCTGGGTGTGTCCTGTCCCATTTCGTCCTGGTCTGTCCCAACCCTGTGACCTCAGGGCTCCTGTTTGATGTAGTAGCTGCCCGAGCCATTGCTTTCCTGGTCAGAGGTGCCCTGTGAGAAGGTAAACTCATCCACCTCCGCTGTCTCCTCCTTCGTTCGCAGGAGAGACTCTATAGACATGGACAGATACAGATAAGAGAGAAAACAGCAAATAGATGAGCCACTTGTGTTCATGTACTTGAAACACAGGACAAGCCTTTTGTCTTTGTTGGACGTGTTAATGCTAACTCTACATGCACGATGAGCATCAAGAAAAATGCTTAATAAGTAAAAATGAAATAAAACAAACATGCCTTAGTCTGCTTGCAAGTGGAAATAAAACATAAATAATCCCAAAACTCTGAACTGCTGCAAACTTCAAGAGTACAATACCAGTCCCGACCTGTAGTAACAGGAGGAATGAACATGTGCAAGCATATGGAGGTTTTACAGTAGAACCTGAGCATCAACAGCGTCCAGCTCCACAGTGAGGCCCTGTGAGCAAGACTCAGGAATTCCCCCTGTTAAAAACACAGCGAAGCCTCAGAAGGCCCAGTGTCGTGATGATTTTATCTTTTGTGTGACTTTACCTGATTTATGCGTTTGATGGAGATGAGTTCGGGGCCAGGGCCGAGCACGCCCCTGGGCAGGGTAAGGGGGCGGGCTCTGCTCTTCATCCCCCGAGAAGCTGCTCCTCCTCCTGCCTGCCTGACTGAAGGGCCGTCGACCAACAGGAATCTTCCTCTCTAAACACCAAGCCAGACTCGGGTAAGCTACCAGGGGCTTATTACACACGGGGTCATTTCAGCTGGAGCGTGTTCTTAATGTTCAGATTGTGTATTAGGAAGGAAAGTTGAAAGGTCAAAGCTAAGGGTGGATTTTTTTATTTAACCTCACACTGTTGCCACTTGATATGCCCATCTGAATAAGCCCCTGGTAAGCTGTACTCAGACTGCCAGACCCAAGTAAGCAGATGCCCTGTTAGCTACCATATGTAGCAAATGTATGGAAGCCTGCGCTTGTCAATATTTAAATAACTTAATAAAATTCTGCTTTCACTTTATCATTTGAATGACCATGATGTTTCACAAAATTAAAACTAAGATAACAAAAATGTTAGTTATACAAGTAACTGTGTTTTATTACACAATTTAAAAGACAATTAATGCCAAAATGACCATTAACCATAACAAATAATTATCTTAATCAAATCTTTTCACATTAGGCAAATTAGATTTGATTTTATTAATTTTTTATAGTTGATAATAATAACGATAATACTGATAATGTATTTACTTATCTTCTAATATATTTACTTATCTTTGTTTTTGGTTTACACATTGCAGTGTGTGCCAATACAAAAGACAAAATCCATTTCACATGCAATTGTATTATTATTATGTGAATGTTATGCGTAGGAGCACAGTGGAAACTAATAATTAAATATGATTTTAACCATTTAATTTAGATGTTGTCAACAAGTATGTGCACACAAATTAAAAATAAAAATAAACAAAATATTTTATTTTAATATTGGCAGCCACAGACTTCTATATATACCACCTTAACCAAGTTTACCATTTGCATCTGCTTTTGTGATCTGAAAATTAGTACCTGAATAGGGGTGCAACACCAGGCCTTCTGCTCTCAAATAACATAAGAATCTGAAACACTAAAACAAAAGCTCCATCACTACTTTGTCCAAGTGTGTTAATCCCACTCAAAAGGGAGGCACTACATTCATCTTTTGACAACTTCCTTCAATGTGACACAAAACGCCCAATAAAATATTCCAGACACACCAAACAGGATCACCATTAAGAAAGCAGCAGAGTTACCACCACAAGTGCAGCTGGTGATAAGAAAGAGGAACAGGAAAAGGCGAAGGGAGAAGTGAAAAGAAACAGTGAAGAGACAGTGAAGGAAGGACTACTCACTTTTCTTTTGGCCTTTGTACTGCTGGGCCTTTTTCTTCTGCTTTGGCACAGACTGAGGCATGTCTCTGCCACCTGAAAAACAATCGTAAGACTGGTGACTACTACTACTATGGTTGTGGACAGGGAGTGAAGTACAAGAGTAAGATACAAACAAAGATTATATTTTGTATCATAAGTATAGCATATGAATTATAAAAAGCCCAATGATGCCGACTGATAATAGATCAAATTTCAGTAATGTAAGTAAGTTCTTCAATAGGTGAGATAAAATAACAATGCCAATACTACACAAACACAGTTAATATTACAGTCATATGTCTGTAAGAGTATGTATAAGTGTAAGTGACTGCCAGATGGCTCGCTAAGCCATACTAGGTATGCTGATATCATCAGGTAACAGCTAGTAATGTCTACTGGAACTCTATAACTGAATTGTTAGCAATACCCAAAATAATATATAGAGAACAGAAGCAACATGAATCTAATTGTTCAAAATGTGAGAGAATAGCATCCATAGCTGGCTAGCGTTAGCACTAGCAACATCCTAAGTGCCGCTGTCAAATCACATACACACTATCACATACACATACAAACACTGTGGTCATTTTCTTTCACAAACACAAACAAATTGCACCTGAGGCGAACTAGAAGCAAACCAAGTTCCTCAAGTGGTCTTGATGCACCAAAATTGAAATTGTTAGGTGTGAAAGCTCCCTTTTTCAAACTTAGGCTCACGTCTAATCAGCCTTTAAGACGAGATATCAAATACAAGATGGCAAGCAGTTACTGAATGAAAATACATCATGTTCTTACTCTGTGAAGCAGGGGGCTGGAGCTGGTAGCCTGTCAGCTGACACCATCCCACAGGGTAGAGGTCAGGTGACTCGCAGTCCACCCACTGGTCATACTCGTCCTCCCAGCCGTCAAAGTGGATCCTCAGTAGGCGGTGCACAATCCTTGTCACCGTGGCGACACACACCAGCCGCGGCTCCATGAGGTCAACAGCCTCCAGCTTCATGCCTTGCCGGAAACCGTGATTGGGAACCTCCTGTATGAAATGTAGCGAAAGCGGCAGACGGAAAGAAAATACATTATTGTCAAGTAAATGGCTGAGAAACACATTGGTTTTATATGACAGTAAGCAATAAAATATTAACCAGAAAAATAAAGCCTAAAGACATTAAGTTAGACCAATAGAATCCTAAACAGCGAATCTTACCTTGTTAAATAGCCTGACAGGAGCAGCTATTGAACCTGTTTCTCTGAGGTAGTCAAACCATTTAAATGGCAGTTTAGTGTACCCTGGGGAACAGAGTCAGCGTTGACACCATAACGTTAGCAAATCAGATATGATAAGATGTTATCAAACTACTTCTACCCAATAACTTCATCAATTTAAACAGACTACAGAGGCTCAGTGGTTCTCTCACTGACATTCTGGAAAGGTTCTAATAAACAAATTATACAGGTGTAGCACCTCTAGGGGGCGTGAGTTCAATGCTGTTGATTTCACAGAAGCCAGCAGGAAAGATGGAGGGGGAGGTGCCATGGTAGCAGAACCAGTCGGATCCATCCACTGCCTCCGAGCCGTCAATCCCAATCATGAGGTACCCGTCTGCCAACACCTGAACAGCAGAGAAAGAATGAAGTTCATCCGGAGCGACCAAGTGAAAGGTAACTAAAAAAATCTAGAATGAATCATTTTAATTAACTAATTTTCTGTCTCACATACAGCAGCTGGCATACACTTACCTTTCTTACAGTGGCTACACATATAGCTGAGAGGTTGAGGGGGTCAATGGCTTCTAACTTCATTCCATCTCTAAACCAATCCCTACACTGGTCCACTTCTTTCACCTGATACACAAAAAAGAAATCAAGTTTATAATAATGACATGAACCAGATAAATATTTGAAAAACTGTGACACTGGAGAAGTTTTTTATGGGAACACTTGAAGTCATGTTTAGTCTCTGAGGAAAATATCTAGCTACTACAAAGCAGCTATAGTACTGTGCTTTGTACAGTGAGAGATGCTGACATGGTCGATGCCCCAATCAATTCAGAACCACAAGTGTAGTTTTGTAACAGTTAAAACTTAAAGATTATGTTTTCTATTACCTTATGGAAGAGCTGTGCAGGAGCATCAACTTGGCCGTCAATTTTCTTTGTAATATCTGAAAAATATATTGACAAAACAAAATGACTCCATATGCCTGAGCTGAAGGAGCATCAGACAGTTCACACTGCATGAGAATAGTTTTCATTAACCGTATTGTTATCCGTGTTCTGAGGCGTTAAGGGACAGTACACAATCTGGTAGAAAACAGTTTCTTTCTCGATCCCACAAGCACCACTGTACGCCTGTCTGCTAAAAAGAGCCGAGTAGAGGAGGACCTGTTTCTGTCAGACCCCCGACCAGAAGCCAGCATCCAACTCTGCACTCAGTTTTCTCGTTTCATATACTGATGTAATCACAGCGATTTTAGTAAAGTCGATCCATGAAAAAGTTTCATTCATTGTTGGCGCAGGCGCGCGATGGCAGATGATGGACAAACATGCCGCGTGGAACACCGTCTGTGAAAGTGATGTAGGGATGAAGTTTGCATCCTGAAACACATGACACTAGTGAATGAAAAAATACCTTGCGGGGAAAGCTAGTTAAAATGCTTCAACACAACGAATAAACTACAGGTAAATTAATAGTAGTTTCTTTTTCTTAAGCACTATAGATCCAGAGAATATCCCATGCATGCCTGTTTATTGGTCATACAATCAGAAAGAAGGACAAGACCAGAAATAATCAGTGTAATTATCAGCAACAATCATCAGTGACACATTTAGATACACGGTAGTTATAAGTAATAAAGATAGATATGTCATTAAGCTATGCCAGGTCTCATTCTGGAGCATTATAATATAATACCCTACATAACACACAAATCTTCTACCTGTAATAAATTAAAAGATTTACAGCCAATCCATGTGATTGGCATCTGAATCGGTAGCAAAAAACCTGATCGGAGCATCCCTAAAGTAAGTTGGTGAATATTGGCTATAGTGAGAGGTCTTATTTCATTCTTACTTTATTTTGCAAATTACTTGAAAATTAGGACATCCTATTATGATAAATTTTATGTTGCTGGTTATAAAGATCTAGATGTATATTTTATTTATTCTATTTTTCAGTTTTATTTTTCAGGACTTCGTGAATTAATTTCTTTTTTTTTGGTAACTTGGCCTACCTTTTTTAGCTTTGTTAATATTGGCAATTGTGAGAAGTTATTGTTGGGTTTGAATATATTTGATATAGGCCATCCAATTAAGGTAAATGTCATGTTTGTAGTTGTTGTAATCTGATGAGGAATATTTCATTTCGTTATTTGTTGTTTTTTCCCCCTTGAGCAGTTGCCACATTATAGTGGTCAGGGGGTTTGCTTGCCTCAGTGACTCTAAGAGCTACACCAGCAGAAGCTTAGCCGTCAGGTGGGACACCTAAGTTAGACAAGTCTTAGGATAGAGGCCGGACAAAGTGCAATTCAATTACATGTCAAAAAGTTATCTAGAGCACCCCCGCCCCCACCAGACCCCATCTCTGTTGACATTGTGTGCCCCCTTCACATTTCTGTCTGCCCTGTCTAGGGCCTGTCTATATGCCTATCTAGAACTCGGCCTGTTTTGTTCCCCAATTTTATTTCAAAATGAATGTACTGAAGCATAGAGCCTGAACAAAATAAAAGTTTTTACAAATACTTCACAGTCAAAACCTGAAGTCTTACACGCATCACTTTTATTAAGGTATTAGTGAATTTACAAAAACCCACCAGATCGTTTGAAGCGATGTCCGATGCTTCGCGACCAGCCGATGCTGTGGATGAGAGGACTGTACATGTGGCACCAGAAGTCGTCCGACCCGTCCTGGCTCTCCTCGTAGACAAGCCTGAGGCGACCTCCAATTATCTGCTCCACAAGTGCCACCCGTGTCCGGCACAGGTAGTTCTTATCCACCACCTCTACCCGCATGAACTTCTTAAAGGGGAACTGTGTGTTCTCGTGTACCTACAATGAAAGTTTTACATAGATTTAATGAAATCAAATTTTCTGAACATTTTTGGAGATTAAATTTAGATTTAATTAACATGACAAAAATATCCACTATATCTGTGTGTCCCACCTTGTCATTAAAGTCAGTTGGCAGTGTTTTAGCTCCAGTGAGACGCTTTACAAGAAAAGCTTTCCAGTTAGAGTACTTATGCTGAATGCCTGTGAGAGAGATTACAGAGATAACAGCAACAATTACCACAACCTATCCTAGAAAGGAGGCATTCAAAAGAAAGATTGTAAAAACGTTTGGCACTAGGCTTACTTTTTGGAGGTACGAGGGGTTTGCCATTAGAAGCACACCATCCCACCTGATGTACCTCAGGGATACAGAGGTTACACCAGAAGTCCTTACTGCTGTCGTTATCAAAGCCCTCATACCGCAGGAGAGCCTTGAACCCTGTGGGAAAATAAAAAAGACACAGTAGGGTTGACAGTGCTTCCTTCAAACTGGAAACACAGCTGGTAAAATTGTTGTGCTCAGTAGTCATGAAACTGATGTCAATAAACATCTACACAATTTTGGCAGTGACAGGTGCTTTCAGTCAGTGAGTAGTTGCAACCTCCATAGTTTTGAATGTAAACACAAAGCAGATGTGCTGCTGATGCAGCACAGCCACAAGGAGAGTAAGGGCAGCTGCCGCTCTTGTAAATGTGCACAGCATTTGCCACAGCACTCATGGTTCAAGATGGTTTATCCTTTTTTTTCAACTTGCAGGTGTTTGTTAGGAGGTAAACAAAAAGAAACCGGTTTTATTTGTATTTTTGTTCTCTGAATTAAAATACATTCCCCCATCAGAAGAAGGAACAAATCAGTGAAGAGAAACAGTATTAAAACAAAATCTGGAAAAATTAACAGAGCAGCCTTTGCTACATTAATCATAACAGTAACAGTCTCCCTGAGCTTAAGCTACAACTTGTATACAAGCTGAAGGATGAGATAATTGTAGATAAATAGTGAATAGCTGCAGTCTGTGGTGCACTTGGGTGCTAAAGGTGAGAATGGAGGTAGATGTAACCCACAGATGTGGTTCAAAATAGTGAACATTAACATTGCTAGAATGTTAAAAAGCACATTCATACTCAAGCAAAAGGCTGCTGTGGTGGATTACAGTTGTAGGAACACTCTTACCTGCTAGCTTAATGATTTCTGCTATCCAGTACACCTTGGTGGAGAGATTGGTATCAGAGTTGAGGACTTCAATCCTAACACCTTCTTCTACGTCTCCCCAGCATAGCCCCATAGGGGCCTGAAGCACACAGGAAGCAGTGAGGTTATTCAGTCCAGAAATAAACAAATCAGTGGTAACGATCTATTCTAATATTCACTTACGTGCTTGAAACAGCTGACCGGAGCTCCAACTGTGTTATTGCTACAGATATATCGACCCCAGTCAAAGCTCTCTGCAGGGACCACTGACAGAAAAAACAAGCAATGTAAAGTTGTAGTATATGAAAAGCGAGTAGCACTGTTAACCCACCAACCATCATGACTGCTTTATGATAACATACCAGCTTTTGATTTGGCCTGGTTCTGTTGACTTGCTTGGTACTGGGCATAAGCTGCCAACTTAGCCATAAGAGGTTGTTTCTGTAAGACTTTTGCCTTTTTTGTTGGTGGTTTGCCCTTTCAAAATCGAAGCAGAAATCAATGTTTAAACAATTATTTATTAATTTAAACACATGCGTTTGTGAGATGTTATGCATCTCCTATGCATTTACCTGGAGCCTTGCCAAAATGCTGGCTTTTTTGGAATTTGAGGAGTAACTCCTAGAACACGACACACTGCAGAAGCGCTTGGTTTTGGAGTAAAAAGCATCTCGTACTCCGACCATCCCACACATCTCACAGGTAGCTGTGAAGAAAAAACAAATGGATACAGGATCTGTTAAAACGAGGCTTGTACATACTTATATGTACGCACACGATTAAATACCACAAATCTACACAAAGCATAAGTTCCAATCATTGTTTTGTTTACTAACCCATTCCAGCCTTGCCATCTGGGTAGGTGTACACTTGGCCATTGTTCTTAATGATGGGCAGACTGGCAGGAATGGGGGGCACCACCTCATCCTCGCTGTCCTCTGAGCTGGAGCTGCTGGTGGACTCCTCGCTGCAGCTGTCATAACCATCAAACATCCCGAACGAGTCTCTCCGCTTACGCTCTGAACGTGGGGTGCGTTCAGCCTTCACAGTTGCAACAATGACATAAGATATTAGAACGTGAATTAATTCTAATACTGCAACAAACATCTGTCTCGCTTAACAATAAAAACTATGATAATAAACCCAAGCAACGGATTAACTGTAATGTCTGTGTCATTAAATATCTATCCATCTTTCACATTTAAGGTGATACTTTAAATGTCTTGTTGTATCCATAACCTGTTCAAAGCCAAAGAAAACAAGCACATCTTTGCATTTAAGAAACAAGCAGACCGTCATTTCCTATATTACTGATCAGTTATCAAAATTATTATTGGTTTTCAATTAATAATAGTTTGTCATGTAGAATACTCTCAGGATATAGTTTTCTAGGTCCAGGTCTATTAGTTCTACACATTTTCGATTTTCCCTCGTTATTTTACAGACACTTTAAAATGTCAATGATTGAGAATGTGGAGGGTAAGTGCAAATTACTACAAAAAGTCCAACTACTCAACTACTTCAGAAAATCTGAAGAATAAATCTGATCCGGAACAGTGTATAAATGTTTACTGTTGTCACAGCCTGTCTACTTCCTCCTTCGCTTTCAGCATCACAGGTGACTACTATCTGACTGCGTTAACATTAGCTATTTAGGTTGTAAGAATGCTGTAAGAAAAACAAACTTGCCTGTCATTAAATGTGTTCAGGGAGAAATGTACGGTCTACAACATAGCTAACTAATATATAAGCTAAACTAAGGGGCGGCCTTATCAGAAATAGCTCCTAATGCTAACTAGCATTAGCTCTTCTAGCTAGCGGAAACCAGTTTTTCCAGTTTTTATTCACAAAAGCATGCTATCTTCTTTATTTGCGAGTCAAACGTAGACGCATATACAAGCAACTAAAGTAAACGTGAGCTTATTTTATTTCTGAATTTGGGGAATGTTTTAATGTTTAACGCTGGTTCAACTGGCTGTCTACGATAAACACACAACAAAGGAGGAGCGCTAGCCTAAGCAAATCCTCTGCACTCGGAGGCTTGCGGGCCTAAAATATTTCAAATGCACTTACCAAATCCCTTGTGTCTTCCATCAGCCCTTCATATAGAAAACGTTCTAGTTAAATGTGCTACACAATGCAAATTAAACCCATACGCTAGTAATAAATTAGGCTTTGGAATACTAAAGTCTAAATGAATATTACCAAGCTGTGTATCAACAAATTACTCTGCTGCTTTGCGCATGTGCGAGGCGAGCGTAACCTACTTTCATGTGATTGGTCAACGCGGAATGGAGGTCATCGAGCGATACAGAAACAAAACACTGCACTCCGCTATGGAAATGAATGAATGGCTCAGGTTCAGGTTAAGAATAATATAGATCCCACCACATTACAATACAGCCTTTTCATATCACGTTCTGTGTCAGACCAACAGCAGTGTACACGGTGGGGGCATTCATTGTTTAACAAGCTGTTTGATTCACTCATTTCACTTTTAAAACTAATTCAGATTTAGGCTAAAATATATATAGATAAGATTACCTTGAGAATTTACGGTGCTAAGCAAAATCCATTTTAATCTGGAACACCAAACAGCATTTCAAAATAAAAGACAGATAATTCTGTCAGACATTCTTCTGACATAAAATAAATCCTTTATTATATATAACACAATCTGTTACAGCTCTGAAGAACAGCACTTTCATCTGTCAACAGCTAATGATACAGTAGATTCCACATTTTCATACTGAAAACACTGTACATTTCCATTTTCAAATATAATTACTTGTAAAGCCCACTGCATAGGCCATTAAATCTTAATTAGCATACAATAAAAACTAAACATTACTGGTCACAAACAGAAAACTTTTGTTTTAACAGAAAATATAGTAACAGCATGTTTAAGCAAAATGTCAGGTCCAACAGAAGAGCACAAATAACAAAACAAAGTCGTGTTTGGAAGTATCAACAATAAAGTGAATATGGCTGGAACAACTGATGCACGCTTGTCAGGTAGGTAAGGCTTTATGATGAGGAGATGAGTTTGGATCAGACAAGGAAACATCTCCACCTGGTCAGAGCTGATGCTGAGGAGTGGACGGTCAGTGATGGAAGATAAAATGAGGTGAAGTTGTAATTTTTTGCTGATACAACCGCTCATAAATCCACCAACACAGGAGCAATTACCTTAATATGTATGTAGGTCTTTGGTCTCAGAGCAGCTCATCCTCTATGACATCATCAACACTTCCTGAGATTGAGGCGACTTCTGAAATGCAACAAGGAAACAACAGATTACTCCACAATCATTATGAAACAAGGAAATGTGTCTCCTAAAGGCTTAGTAAGTCACATATACAGTAATAATATCAGTACTGTGGTTGCTGTTGTCGGTAAGGAAGCACCTTTCATTTAACAATCACATTACCTCTTCTATCTCCTATCTTTCTCCCTATTTCCATGTTGTCATGGAAATAAGAAACATTCTCAGCCCTTTGTGAGTTGAGGTTGATGGTGTGACTTGCTGTAAGTGAATATAGAAGCGGGACAGTGTTTCACACTGTTGTACTGTAGCTCCACCAGAACATTTGATTAGACTTAGACCAGTGTCTGTTCTCACCTGATAAGCTGATACAGGATAGACTCAGCTCTGACGATGCTCCTATCACATCATCCTATTGGACCAAAAAAGACAAAGAAGTAAGCAGGGTTTTCTTTTAGAATTTTTAACTCATGGAATTTTTAGCACGTACCAATGTATGTAATAAGGTGCAGAACAATGTGTGGTAGATTTCTTGTGTTTTGAGGACGGACAATATGTTCTGACAGCCCAGACACATAAAGTAGTCCTACTGAGGTGCTGTTGGTCCCTCTTCATTTAGTTGTGTCTGTCCTGGTCATAAGACCAAGAGATGATCACATATTTACTCTATAGTTGGTCAATTTGACATGTGCATGAGAAGATTTCAGGATGATTAGAATTGTAGTCGACAGGTTTAGTATTTATGACTTTGTTTTATATGCTACTAAAATTAGAGTTGCCAAACAATTTTTCATTGTTCCTGCAACAGTGACAATAATGATCTCTTATCTTCCTAAATGAATACAGAATAAAAAAAAGCCCTTTTCAACTGTACAAGAATCCAGTCTATGATAATATACAGTGCCTTGCGAAAGTATCCGGCCCCCTTGAACTTTTCCACATTTTGTCACATTACAGCCACAACATGAATTAATTCTACTGGAATTCCACGTGAAAGACCAATACAAAGTGGTGTACACGTGAGAAGTGGAACGAAAATCATACATGATTCCAAAT
>JAUYWH010000011.1:1496690-1512581 GCA_034779795.1 Ctenopoma multispine | reverse complement strand
GTTCTCTCCCTCTCTCCCCTAGTTCTCTCCCTCTCTCCCCTAGTTCTCTCCCTCTCTCCCCTAGTTCTCTCCCTCTCGCGCCTAGTTCTCTCCCCATCTCCCCTAGTTCTCTCCCTCTCTCCCCTAGAGCTGTGGTTGCTGGTCCTGCCAACCTGCCCAGTGTCTTGTCTGCTTGTTGTTGTTTTGATCTCTGTTGTCTGCCGTTCTTTTCTACATTACTCTGTATATATTTATATAATGTGGTCTTAAACATTATACTGTAAAGCACCCTGATACGACTTATGTTGTGAATTGGCGCTATATAAATAAAGTTGAATTGAATTGAATTTGAAATTCTGAGTTTTGTAGCATAGTAATAATTTTTTGCTTCTGATGTGAGATGTAAGTGATAGGAGACACTGACCTGCCAGCCTTTATCCGCTGTTCTGTAGTAGGGATAGTTCTTGGTGATGTGGGTGTATATTCCATTTAGTGTGAGCTGTTTATCCGGGGCCATGGTGATCGCTTGGACTATTAGTTGGGCATATGAATACGGAGGTTTGGAGTCATCCTGTTGAACATGAAAGTAAGTTTAATCCATGTGCCACTGCGTGTTGTTAACAAATACAAAACTCTAATCCTGTTTTCCTGCTCTAGCTTTTAGTTCACACACACTCAGACTTCACAAACTTCAACTAGGATCTGTATACCAAAGTCTCTACTGTCTTGAGCATTGGACAATTTTTAGACTTCAATAAGTAACCAATGATGTTAACAGTGCTTGAATCTATTGAGACTTCTCTGAAGTCTGCTGCCTTCATAATGCAGTGCCTCATCTGAGATATCCTCCTACAATCTATTTTGACACACATGTACACACCAACAGTACTCCTCCTCATTCTACTTCAGTCTCCATCAGCCAAGCACCGTCTTACTCTAACCTTTGGGCTGTCTTCACCCGAGGCCTCCTTGTCATTCTCTGGTTGTGAGTTGTCTCCTATAAGGTCAGAGGCCAGAACACGACCTGTCCTGTAGCTTGAGAGTCCAGCCCCCCGTGGACTTGATGGACATGAGTTTGCTGCACTGTAAAACAGATAATGGAACACTTTAATCTATAACTTTCTGTACACTGGAACAGTGATTCTCAAACTTTTTACACTTGGTACCACCTCAAAAAATATTTGGCGCACCAAGTTACATTTATTTAAATGATTTTTTGAAAAGAAAAAAAAATTACTTCTAGAAGTAGTTTTACTGCACCAGTTTTGTGAAGAAGACACGCTTCTCACTCCGCTACATTGGGCAACACTTGCTACTTTTGTCCCCCCACTCTTTTTTGGGATAACAGCCTCAGAGATCAAATGGGTGAAGTGTGCATACACAGCTGTACAGCTGTCTACTTTCTTGCCTGTCAGCAGGAACCGACTTTAATCAATGTAGCGACATTATTACCGAACTGTGTTATGTCTGCTCATGTGTTGTGTGGTGAATAGAATATTGTTAATAATGTTTATGAAGATGTAAAGTGTAGAAAATCCTGACGGTCAGACATTGTCTGAGCAGAAACAGTTCACCAGTAAACTAGGATGATTTTGTGGCTTTATTGGATCTGCCAGAGAAGAACACACTGAGATTCAAAGCAGCTGTATGACACATTTAGTAATTCATGCTCCCAATTTATTAACCAACAGACTTCAGCGATGTCTGTGAGGCTGTTCCTGTCTCTGTGACCGTGCCTAAAAACAGCCTAAGAGATTGTGATTCTGTGTTGTGACTCTAATGGTATTATTAATGTCTATGGAGATGTAAAGTGTATAAACGTCAGACATTGTCCAGTGAGCGGAAACAGTTCACCTGTAAACTATAGTTGTATTATGTCTTAAATGGTATTATTTAATTTCGTCAAAAATTCTTAGGTGTTCCTGCATACCACTACAGGGAACCTGCGTGTGGTACGAGTGGTACGCGTACCACAGTTTGAGAACCACTGCACTAAAACATGCGGTATTCCAGTATTACAAATAACCACGAGTAAACCCACTCTCACCTGATGGTGCCAGTGGGTGAAGGCAGTGGACTCATAAGGTGGGCAATGTTGTCAGGAATGTTTATGGTCAGTGGGGAAATTTGGGGTTGAATGGGCTTGACCGGTGATTCCGGCACGTTCCTTGGCTCCTTCTTGTCGTTGGACAGGGCTGTGAACGTGATTTTTATACTTGTGCTGGGGAACCGGAAACAACACCTAAGAACAAAAGAAAGGCAAAGATATTAGTGCATGTCTGCAATGCTGATACATGTCCTTTGACATTATTCTCTACATTTGCCAATATCTGAATACCAATAAAATAAGCAGGAAGAAAATGAGTTACTACAGTGTTACTGAACAGAGAAACCTTCTGCCTGGCAGCAAGAAGAGCAAGGGTGTCTAGATGACCACTGAAATTCACCCTCATGTGGTTTAAATATGGACGTTCAACATAACTATTATGTAACACACGATGTTTAACATGTCCAATTTATTAATAATAGAGAATATTTGGACCAGCTGCTGACACCTTAAGATGAATTATTACAGCATGGTGACAATATTAATACAGTGCTGTGAAAAAGTATTTGCAAAAATGCAGTTTTTAAATTATTTCATTTATTAATGGTTTTATTAAAAGCTGTCTAAACCTGCCTGACTCTATGTGAAAACGTAATTACCCAGCCTCTGCTAAATCATGTATGAACTGCGATTAACCACACTTTTTGGAAAGCCGAGTTCAGTTTCACTTGCAACACCCAGGCCTGATTACTGCCCTACCTGTTAAATTAAGAGATCAGTTAAACAGAAGCTGTCTGACAAAGTGAAGTAGCCAAAAGATCCCAAAAAGCAACTAATCATGTAGCGATCTTAAGAAATTCAGGAACAGATGAGAAACAAAGTAATTGACATGTATCAGTCTGGAAAAGTTTTGGAGTTATTTCTAACGTTTTGTGACTCCAGAGTACCATAGTGAGAACCATTATCCACAAATTACTTAGTAATTAAACAATTGCTCCAAGACTGCAATGACAACTCATCCAAAAGGTCATAAAAAAACCTAGAACAATATGTAAAGAACTGCGGGCCTCGCTTGCCTCAGTTAAGGTCAGTGTTTATGACTCAACAATAAGACAGTGAGCTTCAGGACCTGGGCGACTTGCTATGATCGAGAGAAACATAAATTCTCTCTACCAAAAGATACTGAAGGAAAATGTCCGGCCATCGATTAGTGACCTCAAGCTGAAGTACAGTTGAGGTAATGATCTTTTAAAAAAATGAAGGCTTTGGAGTGGTCTAGTTAAAGTCTGGACTTAAACCTGATAAAGATGCAGTAGCATGACAATCAGAACTACCAAGTAAACCAGAACTCAAAAACTAACTACATTCTGTATTTACTTGGGTAATGTTTGTGTAATATTAAATGTTTTCTGAATAATTTAAGTCTTTTAATAATAATTTAAGAAAAACACAAAGATTAGTAGAAGCAGTATCCCAAAGGAGAACATGAGGCCAAGTTGACACTAAGCCAGACCTAGTTAACTACACTACTAACATTAGCTTTGTAGCTGCTGTTGTAACAGTATACCACATGTAAATATTATTTTTTACAAAGTATATAACAATAATTAAATAATAATAAAGCTTAAAATACACTTTGACCCGCGGTACAGCAGGTCACATCACGTACAAACACAAGTTCAACTATTAGCCTGTTAGCTAGCATAATAGCTGGGACAACAGCAGTAAAGTTTAAGCTCAAAACAAAACGTTTGCTGTTTCGAGAACGACCAAATTCTACTAGAAGTCGTATTTGGTATATTTTTATGTCTCTTATTTAATTATGACTAAAAGCAAACAAAAGAGAACACGTATAAGGATAGTTGTGAATGCTTAGAGACCACTCTGTCATTCGGCATCTATCAAACATATAATAATAATAATAACAATAATAAACACAATCAAAAGCACAACTAAGCTAATTTCCACATACTGGCGTTGTGGGACTAGAGGTAACAGTGCAAATACTCTGATGAAGCATGACTGACGTCTCTCTGACGTCTGCTTGGTGGACTAGCCTACATAACGTTATGCCGAATAAATCACAATGTCCACACTGTTAACACAAAGCGTTGTTTTAGGTTAAAGGTGTTTTTGTGTTCGACACCGGACATCCACACGATTACATTAAGACATATGTCAAGGAGATTTCGTGTGTGGTTATCGCCATACATACGAGCAACGTTAGCACGTACCGGGCTCGGCGCTGCTTGACACAACACGTGCAACCCCGCTGCCGGATAACAAAAACAATAACAAGACACGAAGACACAAATCCGCACACTTTTTGCAGTTCAAGCAGACCATGGTCATATCAATCTTACATTCGTGGAAGCTGGAGAGGTGGAGCCCCTCTTCTCTGAAACACCCCATCAACAAACACCCCGTTTTTTCCTAGGCATCGGAGATAGAACTCCCCTGTGCCTGTGCCGTCCTCTCCCGCAGTGAATATTTCGAGGTGCCGCCGGGAGATGAAACTGGAGTGTCCCATGCTAACGTCCACTGAGCCTTGCGAGGAGTTCCGGCCGATGGTCACCGACCTTTTCTTCATAAGATACTCGAATTCTCGGCCCTCCAACCGGGCTACCGCCGACCCTGACGTCCCGCTTACCACCGCCATCTTCTGAGGTATCTGCTGTAGATTTAGCGGTGTACGTTAAGCGCAAACGTGTAATCGAATTTATGGTCTAAAAGAGGGGCTTCGTTTTTGGTTATGTGAAAAAGGGGGTCCAATTTTACACCGTGGAGAATTTGGCTAGGAACGTGCCAGACCGGGGACACAGCGGCTCCGACCCTCCGCCGTGAAGAGGAAGAAAAAAGACGAGCGACAGCCAATCAAAAGCGGCCAAACGGACGGAAGTGCTGCGACAGACACCCCTTTAAACCAATGGAAACGTGGCCTGGGTAGGCAGATGTGTGGGGTTTACCAATGACAACAATAATAAAAATAGCCTTAGAAATTGGGGTTCGGTTGAGGTGCAGGCTGACACGCAGATGGATGGAGAGATGGAAAAGGCGGTGCTGTGATTTCAAGGAGGGGAATTAGTTTTTTCTTTAAATGTCCTCACACTATCCACCTCACTTTAGACATTTCTTTTCCTACCTTTCGTGTCTAAACCAATAAACTTGTTTTGTATTATTATGTGGCATCAAAACTAAATTGCGATGAGTACTATTGGTAGAGCTTTAGAAAAATCAAATCTTTTTAAAGCTAGAATAACATATTTTTTGGGCACAGTTAAAAAGCCATGGTTCATTTACACATCCAGAAGACATAAAACAGCATTAGCTTTTATTTTGGGTGATGGCTTTTTTCCTGCGAGTCAATATTTAGTTTTGTTTGCCTCTGAACTACAGGGTTGGTGGTGCGACTCCCCGTTCCCCCTGATTCCTTTGATGCATTCCAAAATGTCCCTGTTCAAGAGAGTGAACCCAGAACCCATGGGGCCTTACGGTAGCCTGATCAGAAGAATTTCCCCAAGGGGGTTAATAAAGTATCCATTATTATTATTCTCATAATTATTCTCATCCTCTATAGCTGTGATGAAAGATTTTACCAGGCTATTCCTTGACAGCCAAAACAAAGAGCTGAAAGATACTAAAATTCGGAGCTGAGGAGAAGTGTAATATCACTTGATAATTCTCAGTGGTAGTATTACTGTAAGTGACCTCTGTCACATTAATTCTAGTAATTTTAATCAATACTTATAATACTTATAATATAACTTATAGCAGCTTTAAAGGATGTGTAAGTAGAAAACATTCCAAACATCAATTTCCTACTTTAGTTTTTCAGTAGTTTGATTTTTTAAGTGTCCCTACTCTTTCACGTTATGGTACTGTCATAACATCAAAACAGACAAGACAAAAATAATACTACATAATGAAAGGAGTGCATTGCACAGAGCCTTTGAAGTCCAATTTCAGAACTGTTAGGCTGGAACATAAACCATTTATATTTCCATTATTTTGGGGACATTTTATACCTTAGTTGGCAGGACACTAGGAGAGAAGGGGAATGGGGACAATATGGTTTATGATAAGCACCACTTCTAAAACTGTCCTTGAGGGAACATCATAGAGAAGAGTGACAGAACAGAGGACAAACCTGAATAAATAAGTGGTGAATGATATACTGATAAATGTGAAAATCTTCATAGTCTCATGTTAAGGCCTTCCTAGTCACCATTTCAACCTCGATAATTGGAGATTGTAAGGGTTAACATGTTGAACGCTCCCTCCATCATCATGAAAATAAGGAAATATCTCTCAGGAGAATGATGTTCGTGAGTACCAGAGACTTGGAGAGTTAATCACAAGAAGCACTGAAGCTTTTTTACAGTATGTACATATCATATACCAGTATTTCTATGAGATGACCAAGAGTACAGTATACTTAAGATATATGTCTATGCTATTTCATCGTCACATAAATGTATAATGTCCACATGTAAATTTATCACGCTGATCCACATGTGATAAGTTGTTGTTTGGCTGTAAGCACTGAATTTATCCATTTACTGAAGTAAATAAAATATAAGGAAATATTTATTGGCTTAGTAGTCAAAGGGTCATTTCACAGAGGTTATTTTTAATACTAAATATGGTAAAAACTACAATTACATATGATATGAAATTTAAAAAACAATCTTTCTCCCTACTGATATTTGGCAATTTATTTAAATTCAATCTGAGATATCAGTCTCTTAAATTTCACCAATACAGTGAATAGAATTTACTCATACAACGTTAAAAATAAAAGACTTTTTAATGAGGCAATGAGCAACACCTTTTGGACTTAAGCAAACCATGATAAGCGCCATCATCCACAAATGGAGAAAAATTGGAAGACTGGTAAACATTCCCAGGAATGGACAATCAACCAAAATTACTACCAAGATCACAGAAGACTCATCCAGGGGGTCATTAAAGAACCTAGGTCAATATTTAAAGAACTGCAAGCTTCACTTGCCTCAGTTAAAGTCAGTGTTAAGTGTTTTGGGCAAATAGTCTGTGGATTGATGAGACAAAAGTTGAACTTTTTGGATGGTATGCATCCTGTTATATCTGATGTAAAACTAATAGCATTTCATAAAAAGAACATCATACTAACAGTCAAACATAGGGGTGGTAGTGTGATAGTTTGGGGCTCTTTTCAGCTTCGGGACCTTGAGGACTAGAAATAACTGATGGGAAACTTTCCAGTGCTAAAATTTCAGCTAAGATTAACTAACATGTTTTGGCCAGTAAAACACCTGTCAAGTTGAAGCAACAAAGCAGAATCACAAGCATAATTATTTGTATATATGTACAGTATGTTACAGAAGTTACCAAGTGAGGTCACTCATCAGCTAACATTTAAAACCCGGCCCCCTGCCCCAGAATATCACCAAAAGTCTGAATTGAAAAAATATAATCTGTACTGAAAAAGTAAGATGTGTAAATTAAACAGTTAACGGTGCAGAAAAAAAAACAACTGAAACTGTTAAACATAAAATCTGAGTTTGAAAACACAAACACAAAAGTGTTTATTAAAAAAAAATAATAATAAATTAATTATTGCATAAATTATTCAAATTTACAAATTAACAGTTTTTTTCAGGTTTTATGACAAGTACAGTAACTTATAGTTTAAAATTTTAGCTTTTCCTTTACAATTTTGTAAAGCCTAGTTAGTGGACCTTGATCTTGAGCCAGACACCACAAACTATTCTGCATATACTGTAACAAGCCTGTTATAATTTTTACTGCATCAATCCAGTTCAATCCAGATCCATCCAGCCAGGGCTTCTGAACAGCAGCAGTAATTTACTAACTAAAGTACAGCAGCCACCATGCTGTGAGCACTGTGAATGTGTATGGAGTTCATGTTAAATAATGTATTCAGATTCACTGTATAGAGTCTCTATATAACTGACAACAAAACCTAATTTACTGAAAACTAGAAATTGCTGTACTGTATTTTCTGTCATGCCTTTGTTTATCTTAAAACAAAGTGTTCCAGTTAGAATTAGAATTTCTACCAAATGATAAAAATATTAATCATATAAACAGGGATTAATAAAGTTTTCTGAACCTGGACTCATTGCTGTCGCTTTGCTGTTGAATTACTGATTAAAACACAACAATCTTATAAATAAAAGAACATATTTATTAACATAACCAATACACAAACAATTGCCATATGTCCTGAACATAGACATTTAAAAAAATACAAAATATACATTGTGTTTACATTTACATAGTCCATCAACCCACAGCCCTCCCTACAGATCCACTGAGAGAGGCTTCAGCTCCTAGCATGTGCATGATAATGGAACTCTGCAGGTTGTACCAGAGGTCTGGTAACATAAAGTAACAAAGTTCATGCTGTGTTGTGAATAAAAGATTAGAATTACACATTACATGTACACTGATTTACATAGAGCATTCACTGGATCTTATTAATGCAGCATAGTCCATATGTTTGTCCTGACATAAGACTGTAAATTATACTAGCGTGTAAAAAAAAAATCATAAATTATTTCTTACATTGGAATTTGTCTAAACCCATCTTCAGTAGTTTCATTCTGACTATTTTCCAAACAGTAATCATCAGTACATTTGTGCCATAAAGTTGGAAATTCAAACTGTTTCTGCACATCTTTACTTGCACCTTTTCTCATACAGACGTCACTTTAATTGTAAAACTTAAAAATAGCATTGGTTTTGTTTTTAGAAATAAAACAGGTATGTGTAAAACCACATCGAGGATTTTAGCAAACCTGTAAAATGTTTGATTGATTTATTTGATCGATTGTTATTTAATTTGTTTAAAATACGTTGGATTAAATCAACCGTGTTAACTGCTAATTTATGCTGCCTATAAATTTTTATATCACAAGCATTTAGATTAAATCTTTCTAAAATTCTCAGGAGAAAATGCTGAATTTTATTATTTTTACTAAATTACTATAAATCTAATATCAATATCAATATTAATTGATAATTGCAATTTAATGTTCCATGTCAGGACTCACCCTGTAAAATATTTCTGAAGATTTGGTTTAGAATTAAATAGATTAAACTATACTAGAAATTGTCAACAGCCAACACTAGAACACACCTCAGAACGTCAGGGTTCCCAGCAGCGCAGAAAATCTGAGGTATACTAGTGACATGTCATATGTGAATGTGACATAATAAATTATTTTAAAAAATCCTATATTACAGTATATATAACTTTATCTCACAATGTCAATATACATTGGAATATAAAACATTTTATGGAAAAATATATATCATAAAACTGATCTGCTCCAAGTCCTCTCAGTGGATGAATCCAGCATTGATAAAATTGACTTTCAGTGTTCTATAGTTAGGTTCTAAGTATTTGGACGATGGCAGAGTTTTTATAATTATACCTTATACACCACCGCAATGGATCTCAATTAAAACAGTCAAGATGTAGACAAAGTGTAGACTTTCAGCTTTTATCTATGTTCTCGAGTCAGATCAGACTGTACCAGACCAGAAGAGAAAAGTCTGGAGAAGGAAAAGAAACACCTTATGACCTTATGATCCAAAGCATATCACATCATGTGTCAGACATGATGGAGGCAGTGTTTTGACATGGGACCCACAAGCAGCAAGTGAGAGGGGCTGCAGTGATGCCTGGCAAAGCACCTCAAGGGAGGAAAGTCAGAATTTGGTGATGTTCATGGACTTGAGACTGCAGGATTTTCATGCAAGTATTACAAATTATGGTTATGTCTATAATTAGATCACTTTGTTCATATATCTTTGAGCCCCTGAAAATGAAAGTAGTTTGCTAAAAATGGCTGTAATTCCTAAATAGTAAATGCCATATTTTTAAATAAAGCTGGGAGTCCATTGTGGTGGTGTAGAAAAGAAAAATCACAAAAATTTCTCCGGATACTTCTGAACGTAACAGTATATTTGTTAAGAGAGTTCATGTTGAAGTAATGCATCACCATCATTTTAGCAATAATAAAATCATGTCCTTCTGAAACGAAAACAGCACCATACAGGAGGCTGGTCTGATTAAAAAAGGCTGACAGTGATACAGACATCTGCTGCTAAGGGTGCACATGAACTAGAACTCAAAGGTCTGATCACAGTAAGAAATAAGACCATGTCGACAGCTGCAGGTTGATGATGAAAGAAATCTTAATATCTAGAGTATGCTGGTCAGCAGATCAAATCTGAAACTGGGGATATTTTAACAAATATGCTGATTAAATCTATGCACAATCCATTTTTATACTTAAAACAATATCATGAGCTCCTCTCTGTCGAGGTGGTGGGACATAAAACGACAGGCAGGCTGAGAAGGAAGGCAACTCAATGATGCAAAGCACCTTTCAGAAGTCGCTGGTATGTCAAGATACCGAACTCAATGCTGCTATATACAGTATGCAGTAAATCCATGACTTGGAAAGAAGCTTGTTAAGATCAATACACAAACAACTGTGTGGGTTCAAAGTAGCATGCTGGCACATTCTTGATGTGCTGAAACTTACTTATGTGTGTATGAAACGTGACTCATCTCATTCAGTCTTTAATCTTCATTATGTACTGTGTTAGCTAAGGAACTGAGTAACACCAATGAACATTTCTTGTAAAAAGACGATAAAATAGAGAACACTGCCTTGCAATTTACCACAGTGAAGATTAAGAGCTGAATTAGAGTCTAGAAAGGTCAAAAAAGACCAACTCAGCTTCTTTGTCACATTTTTCAGAGGTAGTGTTACACCCTATTCTGTTGTCAATGAAATAACCAAACACCTTGTTACATATGCAACGACAGTGTTCAATATTAAAGACGTAAAAACAGTAAAATCAAAAAACATTTGGACTGTGTAAAAATATGTACAGTAAATGCAATACACTGAGTGTTTACTAGCTTTTACTGTTCTTGGTGATTTAGTAAAACCGAGAACTATTTTCCCTGTTTTTTTAACCCAGATATAACTCTGAACCCCACAGAACAGGGGTACAGACCAAACCGTGGCTCAAAATACAATGCGTGCACAGAACTGTGGATTTTGGAAATCTTTAAATCTTTAATAAATTTACCAATATATTGTGAAATAACTTCGAGAACTTTCTAAACTCAGCTCAGTACTATAAAACATCATTTCATCATTCCTACCGAAGTAGTTACACTGTTTTATTGGATGCCATTTTTATCCCAATGATACTTTTCTTTGTTTTGTCTTCTTCCTTTTCAGTGAAATCACATGTCCCTGCTCTTAAACTAACAAGCTCAACAACTGTTACTCATGTTGCCTAACTAGCTATGCTTTTGTTAGAACTCTCTCTGGGTAACAGAAATAGAACCCGACAGATGTAACTCAAAAAACAAAACAAAACAAAACACAAAAACAAAATTAAGCTGGGAGTCCATTGTGGTGGTGTAGAAAAGAAAAATCACAAAATCATTGTCCAGATATTTCTGAACCTAACTTTATATTTGTTAAGAGAGTTCATGATAATGATAGTTTGTGCTAGCTCTTCACTTTCAAGGCTAACCCAGTTTAGCTAGTTTGCCATCTAGGTAGCTAGATGTGAAGTATTTTTTTTCAGTCCTTTGTGTTTTTCCTTCAAATTGAAAATGCACATAATAATATGATAAGTTAAATTAAATGAAGGCTGATCTGACAGTGACAGTAAAATTAACTTCACAACAAAATCAGAGTGAATTGTTTTGAACTGGAAGCATTTTACAGATGAGAGCAACTATGCACAAGCCTCCCAGAAATGCGGAACACAAGTGATAGTGAAGAAGCATAAACCCCCACAGAAAACATTCCTCATGCCTTTAAAACAATCTAAAACCAGACCAGTCTAGTTGAGACTAGTTGCCTATTTTTCAGACTTTTCAATCTGAAAATAATACTTTGGAAATCTGCTTCAAGAAAACAGACCCACCTTAAATATCCAACTTAACATTTGGTTGATATCACCTCCACTGCAGTGCTGTTGGGCTAAAGTGAAAATGGAGGGTTCTAGAGTGTTTGTACCCTGCCCTTCCCTGGTTTCCAGAACGGGCTGAATGGTTCTTGGTATTGCTTTGACACCAACTTCCTCAGAAGGAAGGTATCAGAAAGGAGAGTTCATTCCCAGCTTTGTTTCAAACTGCAGCTTCTGCCGCTTCTGGTAACGAACTCGCACCCTGAAATGGACAATGAGGACAAACAACAGCTTATGATTGAGATAAATTGAAATAACTCCAGTTTCTTCAATAATCCCACTCTGAACTCAGATGTTTATTTTTGCTTCATACCGTATCTCGTGTAGCTTCACCACCTCATTGACCACCACTACCAGCAGCAGTGACAGGGAGACCAGCAGCCAGGCACGCAGTGGTATGTCACCCAGGTGAAAAGTCAAGAAGTTGCTCTGGTTGCACCACAACAGGTAATCCACTGTGGCCTGAACAATTTGGCCAAGCAGACTGGAGGTGGACAGGGAGAGAACAAAAGGTAATTTGATTGTATTATTAATTTGCAGACCATGGTCTTGTGTTGCATCATTAACCCATGACATCAAGTATAAACCCAGATTTAGTCTGTGACTGAGCAATAAACAACAATAGACATGCAATTCAACACAGCTGAGATATTTGGAGTCATCTAAATGATAAATGATGAAAAAATAATACAGATGAATTCTAAAAAGCATACAAATGACATAATAACCTACATCACAGGCACTGTGAGGCACCACCAGGTGTTGCTGAATGGACTCTTTCTCCACAAAGGCTGAGAGCGGTGAACATAGCTGAGGGAGATCACCACTGGAAAATGAGATCAACAACAAACAGATCTGGTCAAAAAAAAATATGAGTCAGTTAAAGCACTTTACGCATCATACAGTATGCAAGGGTGAGTTCCTACCTGTGTGTAGAACAAGGAACACTGCCATGACCTTCTGAGTCAGCAGTAGGCTGTTTGACAGATCACTGAACCACTGAGGAGCATCACCTGAAGAGCTGCAGTCACACAGTGAAACAATTATTCTATTCACTCTTTTTTCCCCGCTACTTGACGTCTCCATCACGTCTATGAGGAGTACTCAATCATTTAAACTAAAATTAGCGTGTAATGAAATGTCCTCCATGTGTTACTAAGATGCAGCATTAAAATAATGGGACATACATAAGGTCACAGCGACCTTAGTTCACCAAAATCTAATAACTGTCCATGTGGACATTTGCTGCTACCTGGCTTTAAATATGTGAAGGCAGGTGACAGTCGAGTTGTCAGCTAGGAAAGTGTTGTTGCTTTTGGAGCAGACTTCCTGCAGGGTAAACCCAAAGGCCACCAGGTAGGCACACATTGTCAGACCAAACTTCAACAGGAAACAGCCAAGGAAATAGTTTTGGGTCTGGTCAAAGAGGAAAGTGTGAGTCAGACCAGCCAAAAATGTGCAACACTTAATACAACAGACCACGTCCTGTCATCTTCCTTCAGATTAGCATAACATGTGAGCCAGCCTACCTTTCTCGGAATGGCATCTAGGTTCTTCCCTGTGGCAACTGTCATAACGGTACTGTCTGGTGGCTTCCCCAAAAGCGACACGCTGTACATGCAACACAAATGGACCATTAGTATGACAACACAGTGGAATACTTCAGTATTAATAGTTTGGAGTTTGTCAAGTGAGTGCACCTTAGAAGTGGGCAGCTGAAGCAGGACAGCCACAGGATGTCAGTAGTGTTCATTGGAGGAGGAAGCTGAGCCAGACAGGCCAAGAACTACAGACAAACACAATTTATTTCATATACAGTGCCTTGCGAAAGTATCCGGCCCCCTTGAACTTTCCACATTTTGTCACATTACAGCCACAAACATGAATCAATTCTATTGGAATTCCACGTGAAAGACCAATAGAAAGTGGTGTACACGTGAGAAGTGGAGCGAAAGTCATACATGATTCCAATTATTTTTTACAAACTAATAACTGAAAAGTGGGGTGTGCATAATTATTCAGCCCCCTAAGTCAATACTTTGTAAAACCACCTTTTGCTGCAATTACAGCTGCCAGTCTTATTTTTGCATATATTTACATATTCAAGAAGAATCATTTATTTATCTGCTGAAAATTATTAAAGCTTCACAAAGTTACAAAGTTTGTAATAGCATTACAAAAGGTAACCTATGACTAAACCATCACAAAAACTAAAACTAAGTTTCACTTACAAAATCTTGACTAAAACTAAAATAAAATAAATGACTAAAATGTATGATAACTGTAGTTTTCAGGAAATGATGATGACTAAAAAGGAAACTGATAATCCTTTTTCATAAGTAACACTGACCTGGATGATGACCAGACTGAGCTGGCACTGCAGCAGGAACAGGAAACACTTGCGGATGCCGTAGGTTGTGTGTCTTGCCTGGAACAGATTCACCGAAAGGCATATTAATAAATGTAGTCCGACATCCCTCTGACTTACTAAGTGAGTGAGGGCGTGTGTGCTTCTTACCTGCTCTATGAGTTTTATCATGCTGACGCTCTCTCCTTGGTGGAAGGTGACTGAGCAGCCCAGGCTGTTGAGCTGTCCGGAGAGCCTCAGAGGAGACAGACCTTCAGCATCAGAGTTGAATCCTCCTCCAGTGGCGTAGCCAAATGTCTCCCACGAACACTGAGACGGATACAGAGGGTCCAGAGCAATGCTGTTGACACAGGAGGGTTAAAATTCAAACTATAATCAGCATAGGAATCAGTTCTTATTCTAACACACAGTCACTGATTAGTGTTTGTATACCTGAGGTCACTCTGCAGGAATGAGCGGCTGTTGCGGAAATTGGCGGAGCTTCCCAGACAGCATGTTACCTCCCTGTTCTCCTGCATTATCTTCATCATCTCACACATGGCTATGAGGAATACAACACAGTAAATGTTTAATGCTCTAAAGTAAATATAAAGTATACCCAGGATATACATACTAACACAGTTTATCTTTCTATAAAATAAGACTCATTGGTTTTTAATCATTACTTTTACAAATCAAAAACTTCTTTACTGTTGAAGGGCAGGTGAAGACTTTAGGGTAGGGGGACAATGAAAAGAGTGTCTAGTAGCACATAAGGAGATCTACTTGTTATGTAAATCACAAACAAAGCTCACTGTCTGGTGTGCAGTCAGTGAAGAGAGGCACCAAAAGAGGCACATTATCAATGTTCTTCAAATGAGGGCGAACCTGCCGGATACCACGAGGTAGCTTGGCCTGACAAAGAGCAGGGACAGAAAAACAGAAACGGTAATAAAAAGACAACAGTGACAAAAATACAAACTACATTTGATGAATTTCCCATCTGTATCCTAATGCTGAATGAAAAACACATATTTTAAGAGTTGTAGGAAGAAGTGAGCTGTAGTTTCAGTGTTGTTACCCTGTTGCAGTCCTCTAGGAAACTGGGTACATCGCTGTCTGTGGGCTGGAAACTGGTTAGGTCAGAGTGGACTTCCTCTTCAGGCAGCAGTGGACCTTCTGCTTCATCTCGAGAGTCTAATATGATGAGAGTTGTCTAAAATTAGACTAACTCTCTATAATACATAAATTAGTGTTTCACCAATCATAGACTTCACTTGTATGGCCTTCCCAAGTATATTTGACGCCCTTTCTTGTTTAAATATCTCAGAGAGAGACTTCAAAAAACCCATTAACTAAAGGACAACTGCTAATATAACTCACTGTTTTCATACAGTGCCTTGCAAAAGTATCCGGCCCCCTTGAACTTTCCACATTTTGTCACATTACAGCCACAAACATGAATCAATTCTATTGGAATTCCATGTGAAAGACCAATACAAAG
>JAUYWH010000011.1:1450547-1462868 GCA_034779795.1 Ctenopoma multispine | reverse complement strand
CCACCCTGAGATTTAACCTTCGTGATAAGAGTCTGATTTTCACAATAAGAGCCTTTTGTGAAAAATCAAGTAAACAGATTAAAAGTGAGTTGGATATCAATAATTGATCATTTCACACAGAGACACACACACATCTGTCTCCACCCTTGTAGCCAACCTTCACAATAAGACTCTGATTTTCACAATAAGAGCCTTTTTGTGAAAAATTGTGTATTACATTAAAAAGACTTGGTTTGATAAATCCTGCTTTCTCAATGGCGTTATGGGTTTAAGGTTCACGGGCGCAAGGTGGCAGGCACCTTCAAAGTTGCCCCAGGAACTTCTATTATTATTATTATATTTATTAATAAATATCATATTCTTTCAATAGCTTCCTTCTCATTTGACCTATTGGCAGTGTTGCCAACTTAGCGACTTTGTCGCTATATTTAGTGAATTTTTAGACCCTTCTAGCAACTTATTTTCAAAAAAGCGACTAGCGACAAATCTGGCGACTTTTTCTGGCATTACTGGCAACATGTGGTGACTTCCGTCGTCAGGGCACATTTAGCTTTCTAATGTTCTCAAGGAGCAGCGAGTGCTGCCGAGGGCACCTTGCCTGTCACAAAGCGCTCACAGACGGACAGTCCTCACGCAGCAGCCTATTCTTTTTTTGCTGTTGTCTGTTGCATTATTACACTTTTAAGAAGAAACACCCCCAGTAACGGGAATGTTTTTTACTTAGATTGCAAAAGCATTGATGGAGGCTTTTCCTCTCTTGCCTGATGTTGAATTTGATACATCCAAAAAGGCAATGAAGAGTGAGAGAAGAGATTTGGCTCTGCAAATTCTTGATGCATCAGGTAGTTATACTGTAAATCATGGACACATAATGTAAAAATCTTAAATGTATATTAATATTATCATGTTTTCATTTTTTTTTCAGTATTTGGTGAGTACAGTTGTTGTGCAATGTGTGGTTCCAACAAGCCACCAGTGTTTGGGCCTGCTGTCACAGACTGGGTGAGATCTGAAGGTGGAAATCAAATATACATTTCATTAGTACATTTCAGTTTGCCTAAACCTCAGGTAAACACAATTAAAAACCAAGATAAAAAACAGTGTCTAACACCAAAGGTCTATAACTGTGCAAACATTTTGTTCTTTTGTTTTTCCACTTAAAGAGGTCCAGTGTGATAAATGTGACAGATGGTTCCATGCCCAGTGTCTGCAAATGGACAGCACCAAGTATGAAAGTGCAAAGCAAAGGGGACTGGAAATGTGAAATTTGTGAATGAAAAAGAGCTATTCTATTTCTGGCAAATTTTTGTGTCTCATTGTTCCAGTCTAGTAGAACAATTCTGCACCAATTTTAGACCAATAGGTCACATGAGAAGGAAGCCATTAATATTACATATTAATAAAACATATTACTGTAAAATAGCGGATGGTGAAAAATGAGTAAAAAATGGTTGTGTCTCATTGTTTTTATCTATTGAAATGATTCGGCATTAATTTGGAGACAGTGACTCAAATGTCCTGGAATATATTATTGTTTTGGGTTGTTGAACATTATTCTTCGGCAACATATTGACGTTCCCTAAAGTCTCCGCTAGCAAACAGACGTGAGCAACCCCTAGCCTCGTTCCCAGACCCGGGTGAATCTGAGCAGCAAGACTCAAAATCAGAATAGCTGTTGAATATCCAACCTAAAAGGTCACGTGGTGTCTGCCACAATCACACTAAACATTAAATTGACATATTTCTGAATGACATTTGGTTCGTGAAAAATTCCCAACGTCACCTGAATGACTATACGTGGTTATGTCGTTTTACCATTGGAAGGACAAATCCCTGGTTGTAGTCTGTATGCTCCCCTATCAGGTTGACTCTTCCAGGAGCACACACTGACACTCGAGGATCCTCTCCAGCGAACACCTGCCTGTACAGACGCCGAGCATCCGCTACCAGCTCGGATACACTTGGATATGCATTAGCCATTGATAGAAAGTGATTTAAGGCGCGGGTTAAAACTCTTCTCCTACTGACACACAAGAGAATGAGAAAAGCGCGTAAAATCCTAATAATCCTCCTTTCAAATAATAAAATGTAAAAGAGGAAGTGTCTAAAAAAAGTTTCACTGATCCTCCTTCTTCTACGCTTCAACCACGAGCTGCAACCAGAAAGAGCGTTCATCTTCTTCTTCTTGTTTTACGGCGGTTGGCATCGGCGAAGGAGCATTACCGCCTTCTACTGCCTCGGAGTGTGAATCAGAGTTACAGTCTAGCCAGAAGTCCTGTGTGATCTAAGAATGTAAACAAAATCCCCCCCAGCCCACTAGGGATTCTCAGGATTGTTTTAAGAGTAAAATCATGTATTCTTGCCTCGTTTAGTTCTTCCATCGTGCGCTGCCTTTCCTGCTCATACCGCTGACAGTGTATTATGACATGAGTAATTGATTCTTCATCATGACAGAGGTTACGAAATTTGAGTGTACTGTTCAAGTTTGAATGTCCCAGTCGGATTCTGTTGAACACAACCTCTACCCTCCTTGGTCTAACTATATTTCTGTATTCTAACCTAACTTTGTTGTTAAAACCAAAGAAAAATCTTCCTCTTGTTTCCCTGTTCCACTGCTCTTGCCACAGTTCCCCTACTCTGAGCCACAGTAAACTTTTCATTTCAGCTTTACTTAGTGGTATATGTAAATTTATTGAATCCTTCGCAATTGCCTGCTTTGCTAACTTATCCGCCTCCTCATTTTCCTTTACCCCACATGAGCTGGTACCCGAATAAAACACACTGTTTTCCCCTGGTGACTTATTTTTGGATACACTTGCAATAATTGATAAAAGATATCTAATCGAGTTGACCGAAATAAAACCAGGCTGTCAAGGCCAGAGTCTGAGCACACTAGAAACAGAGCCAATGGGTCCCGCTCCACCCAGCGCAAAACCAGCAGTACTGCCATGAGTTCCGGTATGAACTCATGGCAGAGTAGACTCCCAGATTATCAGACGCACGACATAACTGAGCTACCTTCCTTCCTGGCACGCTGAATGCCACCCTAGTTGAGTGGCGCTGTGAGTCTTTTGAGTAGTGGTGGGCGGATCGAGCCAAAGTATCAATAGTATCCATACCTCGTTGGTATCGTTATCGGATCGATACGAGCATGCTGGTATCGATATTTTTTCTCTTCTACTTTCAGTGTGACGTTCCGTCATAAATTAAACTTCCCGGTACAAACACCGCTCCTCTCACATCAACGTCACTTAGCGGCGCTGAGGTAGCAGTGGATAATGGCGCAGAGAAAGAGGATCATCTACCGTATTTAATAGTGACTGACAGGAATTTGCTGTGACACTCGGGTCTCCCGCATCTTCGTCACGATTCGTGGTGCCAGAAACCACATACAGTGGTTTGTACACATAAATAATTAAATATTTTCTATATCAGATTTCAATCCGGGGGGGGCGCGATTTTTTTCCCCCAAACGGGGGGGCACAACAAAAAATAATTGAGAACCACTGACTTAATGTGACACTGGTGTTTTTCTGTTTTGTGCGTTTGGTCGTGTTTAAACTGATTTAATATAATGGGGGTTTACTTACGTTTTGGTTCTAGACCTCTATCCTGGATCTGGATGTTAATGTAACACTGGTGTTTTTGTTTCTTCATATTTTTGTGCGTTTGATTGTGTTTTTACATCGATTGAAATTTAAACAAGCAATTTTTAAAGCACTTTAAACATTTTTAAAGCACTTTTATGCGATTTTCCAAGAGGTTTTTTTAATGGTGCATTTTCCGGCAGGCTGTCCTTTTTTGTCAATAGTATCGGATCGGTATCGGCGATACTGGCCCTGTATTTACTTGGTATCGGATCGATACCAAAGCTTGCACTATCGCACACCACTACTTTTGAGCCATCTATAAATATCTGCGTATGTTGTTTATAAAGGTCCCCTACATGGTATGTGAATGCTGTCACTAGGTCTCCCTTCCCTTCCCTTCCTCTGCCTATTTCAGGTCCAGTAGGAACATATCTGTTGGCGGCACCTCCTAGGTCCATGGTTCATCCTCCGACAGAAACACAGTCGGACACAGCTGCATCGGAAAGAGCATTACTGCCCCCTACTGTACACAACCTCATATTAATTCCATCAGTCAAGATACCTGTATAACTGTTCAAATAAATCTTTAAAGACCAATATGAGCCATTTTCAACATAAAAAAATTCCATTTATTTACTTTTAGATTTGTACTTTTCTTGTCAGTCATAATAAACTGACAATTGAATGTTGAAAAGTGCAACAAGTGAAAAAAATTTTTTTTCATTGACTTTTGGAATAAGTTTCTTTTAATATAATAAATCCACAAAGTATTGAGTAACTACAACAAAAATCATCATGAGCAGTGGTACCCTAACCGCTCCATGGTTAAACAGACACAGGAAAGAGTGCCACCTAGAGAAAGTCCAACAACAAAAGAAGAGCAAGTGATGGAAGACTAAAGTGCAGAAACACAACAGTAATGGGTTCTCATCAAGAAACATTGAAAAATAACAAGTGGAAGATTTAAAGTCAAGATTTTAACCGCCTGTTACATAATAACATTAAAGACAAAGTCCAGCATAGAGAGGCTGAGTAAATGTGGTCTGGACTCTGTGGAGGAGAGTCATGGTTTCAGAGGCACTGTAGAAGGATAGAATACCTGCACTGTGATCCAGGTACACTCCTACTCTGGAGGACTGAGGACCTAAAACAGGAGTTCTGATATTGTTTTACAAATAGTCATAATTGTTGTTGATATTTTTGTAGGCGACTGCTACATAAACTGCTGCTCCTCTCCACTCCACCTCCCAGTAACAATGTCCAGTCAGACTCTCTCTACTCAGAACCTGCCTCCAACGAGTGAATCTATCTGTATGAGAAGACTGTTTTTGATTAATTCTTGTTACTTTTCTGTTCTTAGATGTATTTGCTATGTTTGGATCAAGTGTGACATCACATGAATATTTTAAGAATCCAGCCCTGGTCTTGGGCTCTGCTGGTTGTGACAGTAAAACATCCACTTCGGTCACTGTCAGTGTCAGTATGTTCATGTCTCCCTCAGAATGTCCTGTAGTTTGTCTCTGAGCTCTGGCACAGCTGGTGTCACATCCTCAAAGAACCCCAGAGGATGAATATTGATGCTGGATGAGTGTGTAGATTCACTGAGTAGTGACAGTGAGTGGTACCTGTGTAGAAACTGGTTGTTATCCTGTGTGTGTGAGAGCTGCTCTAGCTCAACATCTTTCCTCTTCAGATCAGTGATCTCCTGCTCCAGCTTCTCCTGAAGCTGAATTCTCCTGAAGCTGAATGTGAATGTGTTTCACATTCTTACAAGTGAAACCGGTTTTGAGCTCTGATCTCAACAACATGTGTTTGTGCAGTGAATGGAGTATGTCAGCTCTTCACCACATTTTGATTCCACCCATCTTCAAGGAAGATGGGTGGAAGGAAGGGGGAGGGGGCAAGGAAATCTATGGACACCACTGTGTTTGACAGCAGGAAGAAGAGGGACGCTTTTCACACTTTGACTGCAGGAAGAGGAGTGAGTTAACACAGATACTGTTTGTTTAACCCGTTGACAGAACATCTTTTGCTGGGGAAATTAAACATTCTGTGTTATTCTCATTTTGTTTCTTAGCTTTTAATTGCATGAATAGTCTTGACAAAAGGCCTGGGCTTCATCTACCGGATAAGATTAAGCATGTGCTGTATAACTGTCATTGCTTCAGCTGGTAATCTACAAGGAGACTTTTTATAACCAATACATTTGTGATACTGTGTTTTCTGACCATAGTCCTGTGATATTTGAAGTTTCTCTTGCCTGTACCTCAGTTAAACCTCACGCTGGTGCTCGGAGATATGTTTTTAACTCCTCCACTGCTGAGCAGTTTTCAACAGTTTTTAACCAGAACTGTAAAATCGCAGAGTTTTTATGCACCCAGACTGAGTAAATGAGCTCATGGTTTTATTCCACCTGTTGGAATGTTTTGGACACTGTGGCTCCATTAAAAACCAGATAGCCTAGAAGTAATTCTGAGCCCTGGCTGAATGACACGACCTGAGCTGTCTGACGCAAGTGCCATCGAGCTGAGCACAAATGGGGAAAAAAAGACAAACTGCAAGTGTCATTTCAGATGTTAAAGGACTGTTGGTGTACTTATTAAAAAGCTGTAAAAGATGCCAAAAGAAAACACTTTGTTGATATTATTCTGTCAAACTGTAGCAATCAGCATGTTTTATTTAAGACCATTGACTCTGTTCCTAATGCACCACAGACTGACTGTATAGAGCCCTCACCTGCAGCCTGTGAATTTTTTTAAAACTTTTTTATTGAGAAGGTTTCCTTCAGCAGGGATAAAATTTCTCCTTCTGCTCATGGCCCTTCAGTCTTTGTTCCTTGCTCTGCTGTCTTTGACAGGTTTGAGCCTGTAACTTTGTCCTCTTTACAGGAGATTGTTGGTTGTTTAAAGTCTGCAGGTTCTCCAAATGATGCTGTCCCTCCTCAACTCCTAAAGGAGGTTTTACCGACAGTTGGACCCTTGGTTCTTGAGCTGGTAAATCACAGTTTGTTGTCAGGTGTGGTCCCTAAGAATTTTAAACATGCAGTAGTCTAACCTCTGATTAAAAAAGCTGCTCTTGATCCCATGGTCCTTGCAAATTACAGGCCTATCTCCAAACTACCTTTTCTCTCTAAAATCCTTGAAAAGATATTTCGCAACCAATTGATAGCCTTTCTAGAAAAGCAAAATGTTTTAGTGCAATCTGTTTTAAATCCTTACATAGCACTGAATCAGCCCTTTTAAAAGTTTTTAATGACATATTTTTAGCTACTGACTTTGGAGACTGTGTTGTTCTTGTGCCTTTAGATTTGACAGTTGTGTTTGATACAGTGGATCGTGCCTCGTTTGGAGCAGTGGGTGGGCATTAGGAGCACAGCACTGGAGTGGTTCAGGTCCTACTTGACGGAGTGAACTTTTTGTGTCAATCTTGGTGACCATGTATTCTCCTCCACTCCTCTCTTGTGTGGATTACTGTAATGCACTTTATATGGGGGCCAGTGCTTTATCCATTACTCATCTCCAGAGGGTGCAAGTTGCTGCAGCTCATCTTTTAACTAGCACTCGGACGTTTGAGCACATTTCCCCTATTTTGCTTCACTACACTGGCTGCCCATTCCTTTTAGGATTCATTTTAAAATTATTTATTTTTGCTTTTAAAGCCCTCCATGGCCTCGCCCCATCCTATCTCTCTGAGCTGCTACAGCCTTATACACCCACACGCTCTCTCAGGTCAGCTGATCAGCTGTTCCTAAATGTACCCAGGACTGAGCGTAAACGTTAGAGGACACCGTGCTTTTGCTGTAGCAGCTCCCAAATTGTGGACAGGCCTTTTTCTCTGCCTGTTTTTAAATCACTTATGAGAACCCATCTCTTCACCCTGGCCCTCAACTTTTCGTGAGATGTTGGTTTTAGTTCATTTTTATTTTAGTTGTTTTTAGTTGATTTAATGCTGTTCATTTTTTTTATATATGGCAGTTTTATACTTATGTATTATATGTGTTTTACTTAGTTTTTATTTTTTGCTGTTTTGTTTTATCTTTTTTTCTTAACTTATTTACTGTACAGCACTTTGGTCCTGTCCCGGTAGTTTTAAAGTGCTTTATAAATAAAGTTGGATTTTGGATGTTTTCCTTACATCTTTCCACAGTGCACAAATGTTAATTTTGTTGTTTTTGTTTTTTACACTTGATTGAAATGATTTTAACACACTATAATGTAAGTGATTTGCCTACACAAACACACACAGCGTCTTCTGTAACTGTTTTTACTTTTGATAATTTTAACACTGTGGTTGTTGAACTGGACTGAAAAGAAACACATGCTCATGATGCTGATGTTCTCTGATCTGAGAGGAAATGATCCAGACCTGCCACGTGAACACTCTGATCATAGAACACGAGGCAGTGAAGGAAGGATTGGCCTCATTCAACACTTACTGGACCAAGAAATCAATCTCTTTTTGTCTTTTGTGCTTTACAGAAATTTGTATAACCTTAATGGAAGTTATTGTAATAATATCTTGTAATAATAATGAATATTGATTCAGTTCATCTCGTGAGTTTATTGATCAGTATTTTTTCTGATAAAGAGACACAAATATCAATCATACAGGTTTCTACAGGTTTTTGTCATTAAGTTTGTGATTCAAAGGTTGTGAGTAGGAGCTGACTGCATCAGTCTAGCACCACCCTCCTCCAGAGGAGATGGATAAAACTCTTTCAGAGAGTGGAGCTTACTAAATTGGTGGTGTTATTGATGGGAAAATGATTGACAGGTGTCAGAACACAGTGGATCACTGCTCCAGTTCTAGGTTCTAACTATTCTAGTTTTATCAAAATAGCCAACCTTTGCTCTGATTACTGCTTTGCACACTCTTGGCATTCTCTCAATGAGCTTGAAGAGGTAGTCACCTGAAATGGTTTTCCAACAGTCTTTAAGGAGTCCCCAGAGGTGTTAAGCACTTGTTGGCCCCTTTGCCTTCACTCTGCGGTCCAGCTCACCCCACAACACATTGAATGAGAAGGTGTGTCCAAACTTTTGGCCTACACTGTATGTAGCAGACAATCACATTTTACTTTGAAGCAGCTTTTTTTTCACTATTGCCTGTAACTTTATAGTTTCAGCAAACATGTTAGTGAGGACAAAGGTGGACACTCTAGCCTTCTTTAGACGTCTGGGGAAGTGAAGTCGTTGGTGGGCTTTTTTGGTGACAGCTGCTGCATGAACTGAGGACTTGAGGTTGGCACTGATGGAGACCCCAAGGAACCTGAAGCTGCTGACCCTCTCCACAACATCTCCTCCATTGTAGATGGGTGGATGAGCTGCATCCTGCCACACATTCAGTTGGTCTGGGAGTGATGAGCTGGCAGAGTTGAGAGTTTGTGATTGTGGTTTGTAATCCGTCAGCGACGGAAGTCCCTTGTACAGCTAAACTGGTGGTCCACTTTGTTGCTGTACTCCCACTTCGCTCTCCTGATGGCTTTACGGAGGTCGTACCTGCATTTCTTGTACAGGTCCACGTCTCCAGACTAGAAAGCGTACGTGCGCTCGCGGACTTTGTGACGAATGTCAGCATTGTGATTGACCTTACTATTAAACTCAAAGAAGAATATATATACTATACTCTCCCTATTCCATTGATCTTGCCATATTCCCACTATTCTAAGCCATATTAAGCATTTAATTTCCACTCTGCTTAAAGGTAGGTGTAGATCTATCAGTCCCCTTGCCATTGCTTGCTTCGCCAGCTTATCCACTCTTTCATTTCCACTTAAACCCCACATGAGCTGGCACCCATGAATTTCACCACCTTACCTTGATGACATACTCTGGAATATATCTGCAATACATTATATGATGTTTATGACCTTTTGACATTTCCCAGTTATTTTCGTGATGTGCTCCCCCCACGTCATTTTGCAGTCAAACAGAACTCCAGATCTAAAAGCACTCACCCTTTGGAGTACTCTCCCATAAATCCTCAGGCTAACTGCAGGCAGGTTCCTTTTTTAGTGAAGACCACCGTGTTGGTTTTCTCAACAGAAAATTTGAATCCCCATCGATTTGCCCACCGTTCAACTACATTAATTGCCTCTTGAATTTTTTTAGTAACATGCTCCACATTTCTGCAGCCAAAAAGGGACCTGCCTATACCCTTCTGAATTTCTACAAAGACGTTGTTGATCATAACTGAAAATAATAGTGGGCCTAATACACTCCCCTCTGGGGTCCCATTCTCATTCTCATGTGGCCTGGACAGAGTCCCTCCTATCCTGACCCGGATTTCCCTTCCCTCCAAGAAATCTTTCACCCAATTGAACACCCTGCCCTCCACTCCCATTCTACCCAGTTTAATTAGTATCCCATCGTTCCACATCATATCATATGCTTTCTCTACATCAAAGAACACAGCTATCACACTTTCTCTTCCCACCTGAGCTTTCCATATATCATTTTCTAAACAAAGAATGGGGTCCATAGTTCCCCTGCCCCTTCTGAAGCTACTTTGAAATCTAGAGATGGACCCCCCCTTTTCCAAAAAATACCCCAGTCTTTTGTTTTTACTATCCTCTCCATTATTTTACATTATTAAGACATCAACGCTATAGGTCTATAATTAGAAGGCTGTGAGGAATCCTTCCCCGGCTTCCTGACTGGGACCACCACTGCAGTTTTCCAAAGCTTAGGCAGCTTACCTTTCACCCTCACTTTGTTGTACAAGACCATGAAGCTCCCTAATGCTTCATCTGAGAGGTGTCTCATCATACTATACTACTAGCAAATACTAGCAAACTTGATCCTCCCCTGGAGAAGTATTGCTTGTTTTAACTAGCGCTCTTCTGATGTCTTCCATTTTGAATAAATAGTTAATTGGCCTCCCCTCCGGATCTAAGCTCCGCTCCAGAACCTCTCTGTGCTGCCTCACAGTCTCCTCCTTCCCTCTCTGTCCTATGCCTATGCCCTTGCCTATCCTGACCCTGAACACCTTACAGCCCTTCCACCCCCAGTTTCCTACAAAGATTGTAAAAATTACCTTTAACTACATTCTTCCTATCACCCCACACCTCAACCACAATATATTCAGCTTCCCTTCCTACTTCCAGCACCCTATGTGGAACCCCCACTTTGACAAAAGTGGGCAAACACTCAGTGTAGTCGTATAGGTACACTGAGCCATGGAGAGACTTAAATGCAAGTGCATTGAGCAAAAATGAATAAATTAGCAAAATGTCTGAATGCCAACCTGCAGCAAAAATATATGCTGTATATAGGATCATAATGGTAAAACTTTGGCCTTTATTTATTTGATTTGTTCACTTTGTTTGTTTGTTTGGCCTGTGTTAAGTTGTTCAGTTGAAGGTTTTATTAAAATGTTAAATAGCAAGTCTCTATTTTTTTGTAATATATATTAAATGCATAAAAAATAAGACATTTATAAAAACACTGAATAAAAAAAACGCAAACCATTCACATTGCTAAATTAAGCTAAAATATAAGACTTCAAGTAATATTAAATGAAGAGCCATTTGGGAGCCGTAAGAGTCGGCTCTTCTAAGGGAGCCGAGCCAAGAGAGCCAAAGCTTTGCAAAAAGCCACATTTCCCATTACTACTCGCTAACTTCTTCTTCTTCTTTAAATTTTTAATTGGCAGTTGGAAAACAACAAAATGGTGCACTACAGCCACCAACTGGTAAGGAGTGTAAATCAGGATTCAGGACAAACGGAGAAAAACAAAAACAATAATAATAAAATTAAATTAAATCCTCCCAAATAAACCAGTCAATCGAAGAAACTGCAATTACTGCAAGATTAACACATACTTTTCCCCAGCACTACTGTCAGTATGTACCTTAATTTAATTCTTTCAAGAGACGCCTCAAATCTTTGACATTAAAAGTAACAAAAGCACTTGGAACATGTCCAAGAAAATGTCCTGCATTCACAGTTGGTCTGCAGTAACAGTACACTGGTGTTTAGAATAACAATGGAACAGTACTTCTTCTACAGATCAGAGCATTTCACAATCATTTCTAGTCAGTCATTGATCAATGAAGCATCAGTGTAGAAGGTAGAAATTTGAAGCACATTATTGACGTCTGTGTATTGTGAGACACTTTGATCTAGTTCACATCAGCAGACGAGGCGCTAGGCAGGTTGGTGGGACCAGTGACTACAGCTCCAAGGCCAAGGATACCTGCAGTAAGATGCCATCTTCAAGTCTGGGCTTTTGTTGGGCCATTGAAGTACAGTTAGAGACGTGTCCTGAAGCCATTCCAGTGCTGTTGTTGCGGTTTGCTTCAGGCCACTGTCACCCCAGTCCCTGGTCTCCTGCATTCTGGAGAATGTTTTCTTCAAGGACCTGATTCTGACCAGTCTTCCTGACCCACCAACAGGTTCAGAGAACTTTAAATCCTGTTTGGCAAACTCCAGCCAGGCTGTCATCTGCTGTTTACCTCCATCTAACCACACTAATACAAAGACCTGATTGATGGAGGACTACTAAAATGGTCATCCATCTGCCAAGTTTCTCTGCAGAGGAATGGACCTCTTAGGGTTTGGTTCTTGGCCACCTCTGTGACCAAGGTCCTTCTTCTCCAGTTAGTGAGTTTCGAGCTCTCACCATAAAATCTTCATGTGAAGGTCTACAGAAAGTTCTTTGTGTCAGGCGTGTAGAGACACAGACACAGTGTGAACGAAACGCCCTTGTTGCGTGTGGGATTGACCCAGCTGCG
>JAUYWH010000011.1:1420000-1430018 GCA_034779795.1 Ctenopoma multispine | reverse complement strand
GAAGAAAGAAGTCCAGTTGCCATGACTCAATCCTCAGACTACTTTACCTGGATGACTGAGAATCTTCACAGACTTAAATAACCAGTGTATAAATTAATAATGTCTGAAGTCTCTGCAGATTACTGCTGAGTAGTTTATAAATTTTGATATTTGTATTAAATTAAAATACAACATTTATTTGTTAATAATAACAAAAACAATAATGATCATAGGTTTGCAAAATTGTAAAATAGCGACCACATTTTTATTTTGAAAGCAACCTTTTTAAATGTCCGGGTTTTGTAGTGTGTCTCTCTGGTAACAACAGACGAAACTTGAATGGATGAAAGAGATGCTCATTCCTCCTCCCGGTTCACTAATCTCTAATTTGAACCAAAGTGATGGACTGCCTGCTAAACAGAAAATCCTCTGTCTGCTGTAATTAGGGCAATGGTGCTGCATGTTGTATCACAAGTGTAACACTTTACAGGCTGCACAGAGCCTGTAATGAATTGATTCAGTTGTCTGAAATAGACCTATGTCCTAAATTGAACCGGGGAGAACAAGTAGATTAGATTTAAAGCAGAACAGGAATAGCTATTTGTATATTTATTTCACATATTTGTTATATTATGCTATATAGTTTTTGTTTATGTGTCTTGTAGAAAGAACTTGAAAGAACTTGCGTAACTAGGTGGGTGAAGCAATTAAAAATATACAATATACAATAAATATACAAATCTAAACAGATATACAGTACACAGGACACAGGCTCAGGTTTGTATTTTTAATTTTGTCACTTTAAATGTGGGCGGGGCCAAGTACGTGTCAAGTGATTGGACGCGGAAGTCTTCTGTATAAACTACAGAGAGTGACCAGCATAGGTCAATGCCAGCTCAGGTAGGGAGCTTTGGGAGCTTTGCGGATTATCGATAAACCGTAACCATCGTTGTTCTCCGGCGTGTGAGCAACAGTGAGCAACAGTGAGCAGTTCAGTATTACTGCGCTACTCGGTGCTACTGTTTACAAAGTGCTACTGATGGCAGGTCGCAGGACACACAGACACTGTGGTAATATCTGTTAGCAAGTTAGCTAACTGCTGCTAAGCTACACTGGGCTTCTTACCTTACTTAGCTAGGTTAGCTAGCAAAAAATATCCTATAAGCTGCGCCTGATGGTCTTGTTTTGTCTTTTTAGGCTAAATTTTAATTCAGCCATTAAGCTGTTTCTTGTTATACACCTGCAGAGAAAGTGCGTGTGTGTAGCTACATTTCAGTGGCCGTCAGGACTTTGGTTCGGTGTTAAAGTTCAGTAATTTCACATGAGAGAGCAGCTCGGTGTCACTACGATTAATTATATTAAACATATTTTATATTTTACTGGGCTAATAGTTAATAGAACAAATAAAATGAATCTATACTCAGAAATCAGGTTTTGAACTGGTTCTGTCCTTGAATCTGTGCATGAATTAAACATGAATTTCAATTCTGCCATAACACCTTACTTGTGAGGCCCAAGTGGAAGAAATGTGGACTAGACTTGTACATTCATGTTATCATCAGCATCAAGTTCAGTAGTGTTTTCAATACTTTATTGATGCCCTCAGAAATAAGTTTGTTAGTAGAGTAGTCTACTTGTACATTTGGACTTATGACATTTTACAGCAGTCTTTAGTTCTCAAGCAAGAATAAAGCAATCTTTACTAATGGATACATTTGTAGTGAATTATTTCAGCCCGTTGTCTTTATGCTTCATATGTTTTACATGTCTACATCAACTTATGGAGACTAGTTTTCACTCCTCATGCAGACTCTGTGAAAGTGCTGCCTGAATCGAAGGCTGCAGCTGATTAACCTGAAGACACATTTTGTCAGTGTTTTTTAAACCCAGCTTGATATTTAAATACACTCAGTGTGTTCAGTTCTTAATGTCAGTTTTTTCAGTACATACTGTACATACATACATACACATGTTTGTGTGCTTTCAGCTTATCTTGTCTGAATCCATCCTCATACACGGAACAAGTGTCATGCCAGTTGTAGCTATGGCAGAGCCTGTGGTTGATCACCAGAAACGATTCCAGGCTGCTGTGGATGTCATCCACAACCTCCCCAAGAATGGTATGTAGTGTTTTCCACCCACGACATTATCCAAATTATCACCATTAACACATCATCTTTTTTTGTGATTATACTATTATTGATATATGATTATTCAATTTTTATCTTTTATTTAATGTACAAAACTGTGTCAGGCAGCATAATATGCCTTAGCTATTTCCCAGTGTCATTATTTTGTTATTCAAACAATTGTTACCTCTTGGGGCCTTAGAGGAGACAGTTTGATCTTCTTGTCGCCTGAACATCCTAACACAATACCAACATGTGCTGCAGTCGGAACATTGCGAACATTGCAGCTAGAGTTGCTCGAGCATGAAATAACAAGGGAAGGCTGAAACCTTTCACCATGATTGTATTTGCTTCAACTACGGTGTTGTTTAATGATTATCAATTTTGATCTATATAAATTTTATTTAATTTGATTTTGAAAAAAAATGCTATATCTACAACATATTTTTCCAGTACCTGAAACCAGCCAACTTTTCTTGGTAACAATTCTTTGATTTACTGATTTTTACATCACTTCGCTATTTGAACAATTAATAGGTTGGGTCAGGTGTCAAATTAGAACAGTTTGAAGTTTCCTGTGTGTTAAAGAGAATGAGTTATGTACTTTAAACTCGGGTATCCCCCAAACTGAGATCTGCCTCTGTCCAGGAATGATAAATGTGTGTTATCTTACAGGCTCCTACCGGCCATCCTATGACGTCATGCTGCGTTTCTACAGTCTGTACAAGCAGGCAGTATGCGGACCCTGCATAGTACCTCGACCTGCCTTCTGGGACCCAGTGGGTCGATACAAATGGTCTGTATCACTGAACGTAGATTTGCTAGATTGTGTGGTTTGAGGTTTTGTCTGCATGAATTAGTAACTTTGTCTCCAATGCTGCTGGTAAGAGCCTCACAATGACGCACAATGTGCGACAGCTCCTCATATTGGCATCATAGAAAGATTTTACTGAGTGTTTGCAGCTAAAACGACCCTATTCTTGATAAAATGCACCAACACAGGCTTTAGATGTCAAGCAAACACTGGATCTAAAAAAGTCTGTTCAGATTTATGGCTCTGAGGAGAGCCAGTTGTTGAGATTGCCTAAATTTGTAGTTAAATAAGAGCAGAATTTGTCTCTGTAGCTATTTGCATCAGTATATTTTCATCCTCTTTGCAGCAGCAACTATGGTCACACACAGGTAATTTAAAGAAGAGCTCTGCTGCATTGATTTGTTTTCATACTAAAATTAAAGCAATAAACGTCAATTAAAATCTTACTAAAACATCTCAGTTTTGAACTTGCAATAAGTGACTGTTGAACATATGAGCTGTCTATACAGTATTGATGTGTAATGGTAGATCTTTATTGGACTGGTTATGTACATGTTAGGGATGCGTGGAGCCGCCTGGGACAGATGAGCAGTGAGAGTGCCATGGCAGCGTATGTGGACGAGATGAAGAAAGTTGCTCAGGAGGTACATGATTTAATTGATTCATATACAAACCCCATTTTTTTTAATGCAGTGAAAACTAAAATCTGTGATTTGTTCATTTGCTTGAACCTTCATTTATCTGAAATAGAATTTAAGTGTTTTCTTTGTACAATACATTTCATTAAGAGACAAACCAGTCAAGAGCTCGCTCTGTGAGGGACTCAGAACTCTGCAGCGTTTCTGCACAGAATTGATGTTGGGTATTTTCCTTGTGTAGCTGAGCTTCAGGTTGCATTTCTGGATGCAGCAGTGAACTGTAATTATATTCATCACAGTAGCAGAGCACAGTGGAAAATTAGTCTGTTGAAGACTCTGTACATTTAGATTTTTAATGAATAAATCATGAATCGTTTGACCATGAGCAGCATTTTAGATGTGAACACTGTTTTGTTTAGCTCAGACTCCTGTTTGTTTTTTTAACTCTCCTGATTAGATCAGTTCATAGCAACATTGTGAAAATGAAACAGGGCATCAACAAGACAAACAACCTACTCACATAAACACAGACAGTTTATTTTAGCAGTAATCAATAAAGGTTTGCACTGATTCGGCAGGTCATTGACACAGTCCCCATGGACGAGACGACCGCTTCACTCTTCCACCACTTCGAGCCCCTCTACCATGTGATTGACGACATGCCACGGCCTCCAGAGTCACTGCTGACACTAGGCAAAGGTTAGAATCAGTTGTGTTAAATGGTCCCATCATTAATCCGTGGCTGCTAAACCGCTCTTGGCCTCTTGATTTTTTTTGTTTTCACTAACTCTTATAGGAAATGAAGGGACCTCATGGAATGGACCTTGGAGTTGAATGTTTTAAAGAGTGTTGACCTGTTACTGCAGATATTGAAGGCAGTGAGGGGCCTGCCTGGCCAAGAGGAACGAAGGGTGATGGTGAGGAGGACGAAGGGCATGAGGAGCCTGAGGAGGAGTTGTCTTATCCAGAGGATCCAGATGAGGAGTTAAACCTGTCTGAGGTTCTAGACCTCACGGTCTATACTATACCTAATGGCAAGTACTGAAAATGCTGTTTAAACAACTTATGTCCACAAGTGTTAGGTTTTCTATTGTGAATTTCCCCAAAATCTGGTGGTTGATAATGTGACTACCATCAAATTCACCAAATTATACAGTGGCAAGTAATACAATACGTAAGTGAACAACTTGCTAGTTTAAAAAAAAGTATTATTTGATCTTCACCAAAGTCACAAATATTAACAAACACAGTTTCCGAGCTGGTTAAACCCAAACACTCGTGATCATGTCTTTATTGAACACATCCATTAAACTTTCAGTCATGGTTTACTATAGGTAAATATAAGAATTGCCCTCTATTGCAGCAGATCCACAATGTTGAAGGACTCTAACTGGGGCCAAATAACTAGATAAAGATATATATATTTAGTGATAGTCACCATAACACATACTGTAGTCTTTGTTGTGCAAGTTCTGTGAATGATACAGGTGTTAGTGGTTTAAAAATTTAACTGACCTATGCTCAGTTTGTTCCCTGAACATCTCCCTCAACTAACACACACATCAAATTAAAGGTAGCTGTGAGGTAGACCAGAGTACGGGGGACTTTGCCACACAGTATTCCCTCTGTAAAAACCAGCTGTCACTTAACCACTGTCTTTGTTGCTCTGCTGCAGACTCTGGAGTGTCTGAGGGTTTGGTGTTGACCAGCGACTCAGAGAGCGAGATCTTCTGCGACTCTGTGGATTCAGTGGAGCATCTCAGCAACATCAAGGTGCGACTCAGTCACATCCTGGAACACGGTGACATAAAAACTGTATTTAAATGAGACTGATTCAAAGACTGATTTCTGTTCACAGATTCCATTAAAGACCAACGGTTTTCATAAGAGCCATACGTCTTTGGAGTTGTCTTTCTGTCTGGAGCCCCGACAGGTTGGAGCAGGTCAAGGTGGAGAGGGAGCCGAGGATGGAAAGGGTCATGGTCCCATCAGGAGGAGTCGAGATGGCGGACGAGAAGCTTCCTATCACAACTGGAGAGAACGTAAGCTGCTGTCACTTGCACATGTCGTGGCGAGAGTCTCTTTCAAAAGAATACTGCTCATTTTTATTTTATACCAATTTTATTAATTAGAATGTAGAGGTGGTGTAGAGGGACTCTCCCTGCCTGGCCAGCTAGGAGAGGACCCCGCACAATAATCCCAGTCCATTATATACTATAGTATCAACATTGATTAAACAATAATTAAAAGAACAAGAGATTAAAGGTCCATAATAAACAAACACGTTGGCTGTTGTCGGCCAAAGTCCAGAGAAAACTGACGACTCATGGTGACTCATAATGGCACATAAGGCCTTAGCCACATATTTGTATCTGTAGAACAACATACATAATATAATGTAATAATAATCATAGAATAAGCACTGAATAATAACATCATCATACATGCAACTACACACATCAAACTGAACTGCAGAAGCAGAAGCTCTCAACGTTTGTTACTCCTGCTGCACATAGCACTTGTCTGATGAGCCACGATTCTGTCACTGTCCGCAGGCGGTGTTCCTCAGGGTAGTCCCAGGCGGTGGGCCCCAGGTGGTGGCGGTGGCGCCGGGCGAGGAGGAGGGGACGGTTCCGAGGGCATGGCAGACAGGCTCCATGATGCCCAGCTGCAGCAGCAGATCATCATGGCTCTACGGAGGCTCAGAGAGGACATGAGGAGCGTGATGGACAGGCTGGAGGTGGTGGAGAGGCTGGCAGCCACACACGTAAGCCGAAATTGTTGTAATTACATGATTGTACTCCTAATCACTTCAGTGCTCTGAGTTCGCAGCTGTGTTCTCTGTGACAGGCTCAGGGGTCAGAGTGGAGACCCTGTCTGCAGTGTGCAACCACTGCTTCACAGCAGGTAGAGAAGCCTCATCTTGCCAAAGTCTGAAGTTTGCTTACATATCTGTTTGTTCTCAAGGTCACTAAAATGAAAACCACGTGTCTTTTTCTCTCTCAGGAGGAGAAGTGGTGGCCATTCGACGTGTCGGGCCAGACTGTCCTCCTCTTCCTGTTGTGGCCCTTTGTCGCTCAGGGTCTGGTCTACCTGTTAAGGAAAGCCCACAAGAGAGGTCGCATATCTTCATGAAGACATTTGGCAGAAAGAATCGCTTCCATCCTCCCTCACTCTGCACACTCTGGCAGGAGACACATGTCTAGCTGTCCACCTCAGGATCCAGAAATCCTCACTCACCAGAGCAAACTAATAAAGTGTGATCATGAAGACCCTGAATTAAAGACTTCAATCTGTGCAGGTGAAGTTATTACATGATCCAACTTAACATCGGACACAGTGTATTTACTTAATTCCTGTATGTTTTTCAGCTGTAAAATCAAAAACGGCACAATACAGCAATAATCATCTTAGCTACAGTGTTACTCTGAGGTGTGGATGTGTTGGACAGCTGAGGAGCTGTTGCACTGGCTGAGAGGACTCTATGACTATACTTATAATCTTTGAGTTCCGATTCTTCACCTCTGATAGTTAGTCTCCTTTATCACTGCAATAGTGTGCAACAGTTCTCCATCAGTTTGAGTATTTGTACATTAACTAATGTATGTAATGTAACATCTGGATCCAGTATCACTGTTAACATCAGACTGTTTGATTACAGCTTTCACCTCTGACTCCTAAATCTTGAGGTGACGAGCGTAATCGAAGACGTCTGAATCACAAAGAACTGATTTCAGACTGTACTTTATGAAACGGTCACCTGTAAAACTGAAGCATGAGCTCAAATAAAAAATGTAAAAATTACTGGCAGGAATACAGTGGTAGTGTGTGTTCTGTTTGCACTGGAAGACACTGCAGGGCTGGGTGTAGTGACCTGTATATAGATGCAAATGTTGGGGATCTCTACTCCCATTCTCTGGAATACTACCGTCTCTATTATACAACTGTCACATAAGAAAATTAGGTAGCTTCAGTTTTTTAGCGTGTTAAAACAAATGCAAGGTTTGAAAATCGGTTACTTAAGAATTCTTATGATAATAAAATAATTGACACTTTAATAATGCCCTTGGGGAAATTCTTGTGGACTGATAGCGAAAGGTTCAGGAATTGGAGAAAGCAGAAGTTGAAGCACTAGCCACTAACTTTCCCAGTTATTTTATACTATAAATGCAACACTGAGAAACATTAACAGTTCAAAAGTATCAATACAATAGAAATATAATTAATACCAGCTGTAGGACAGTGGGTAGAGCAGCTGTACATGAACTACAGTGTCAGTGATTCGACTCCTAGTTCCTCTTGACCACATTTCCATGTAGAAGATCCCAAACCCTATAGTAACACCATCATAAATGTGTAGCTGTCCAACAATTTCCTCAAGGAGATCAACAAATTTTGTCAAACTCAAACTATTTACTAGGTATATTAAGTATATACAGTATATCAACTTTGTTTTTACTTGCAGCCTTTTGAACAATGATCTGCTGTTACCTTTAGCTGATATATGGAATAATTGATTTCATTATTTATATTTGTGATTGCTGCACTTAAATTTAGATTTTAAGAGTCAAAAAAACAGAGGTTGGAAATCTGATTTAATACAGTTCAGGTCTCACTTTTTTTTAGTCACTTTTTGTGTTGATGGTTCACAATAATTTTGCTAAGTGACATGTATCTGTGTGAATGTATACACACATCTTTATGCAGCGATCAAATTTGTTATTTCAGCGACTCTAACACTTCATCTCTCCATTCACCTGTATCTGAGTTACTTGTGAGCCATGATGTCAATGTAGCCTAACTTTAGTTTCTAGTATGGATGCATGTTTAATGTGATGGATCTGTGATGGTTTGTGTATGATGATGAGGTTTGTGACTTAATTGGTTAATAAAGCTAGATACTGTAGATCTTTATCTCTAATGAGCTCCAACTTTTGAGTCACATTCAAATTATCTTATCTTGATAAAAGAAACATATTTTACAAACCCATTTCCAAAACAAATAATTTAATATATTATGTATAATATTTATACACAGGTTAACTTAACAAGGCTTTGTACAACTGTTACAAAATTGGTCAACGCACAGTCACCATGTACATACATGCACCAGGGCACAGATAGAGAGGACAGACTAAGTCTAGATACGATGAAGATGGAATATAGACATGAGTCTGGTCAGACCACAGTGGTTGGCAGTACAGTTTGGTTCAGCTCCATTTAGTTTTCCAGAATCTCAAGTTCTAGGAAGGGAGCGAAAAATACATGTGAAAAGGACAAATGCAAAAACATCTCTCAGGTAAGACTTTAGGATTTTTTTCTCTCACTCAGCTGCTGCTGTAACAATACCAGTGTATCTTTATAATACTGATATCACATCTATACTAGAGGAACACTAGAATTTGGCATGACTTAAGATAGCTGCCCTCAACACTTTGCTCCTTTGATAAAACAGCTCTCCACACACATACACATATAGGGATATGCAACAAGCTTGTGTTGAAAACTTAGGGTTTGCATATTTTATATGCATGCATTATTTTGGTCCATGAATGCTTTGGCATGATGCCCAATTCACATCGTCCACAAACAGTTTGTTTTGCTCCCCCAGATCATGGAGGTTCCTTGTGGATCCATGAGCAGCTTTTGGAAGAGCTTGTAAAGGGCTAAGAAGTAAACTCAAGTGTGGCTTCCTGTGCGTTAGTGTGTTGTGATATTTGCCCACACGTCATTAGTGAAAACTAGCAAAGGGGGGAGACCTCAGCATAGTTTGTACAGCACAGTTGGTGTTAATGAAAAGCACAACGCCGATGACTCCTGAAGTGTTTGCTGGTGAGGATTAGCTGGAACAGCAGCAGCTGTTCTCTGGAGCTAGATTTCAAATGTCTATTCTGGCTTTCTTTCCAATTTACCTCCTTGTTATTCCCACGATCACATTAAAACACCAAAACATCATATTAGGAAATATACATTTAAGCCGCTATGATTTCAGTCTCTTACTTTGGTACTCTACCCGACAGCACTTCAGACCTGATAATTTGAGCTGCAGCAGCAGCAAAGAAACATCCTTGACTCCTGACATCTCTCTTGTGGGAATTAGTCATTAGAACATAGTGGTTTGGTGGTTTTGGGAACATCATTCTTGGGCAACTGGGTATGAGGAGGTTTGCAATTCCAAATTCGGTACTTCCACTGTCTGCATAGATTATTTGCAGATTTTGTAAACTATATATTGTATTATTACCATAAAAATGATATAACTGGTGCACTTGAAATATGTACAGAGTAATAAGACACATCAGAATTAAAATTCTTTTGAGAATTTCAATTTAGAAAAAAATGCACCAGTCTATTTGAATGGAAATGTTATGATGACTGCATTATTCCCTTCTGGGATCGAGGCCTTGTCGTGGCAGAAGGGCTTGCGTGGTCTAGTGATCCTCCGAGCTATGTTGTCG
>JAUYWH010000011.1:1375539-1394297 GCA_034779795.1 Ctenopoma multispine | reverse complement strand
TACTTGAAGATTATGCATGGGAAGATTAATTTGATGTGGCAAAACCACTGTCAGTCATTAAAGGCGTAGTAAAATTTGATTTACAAACACCGTTTGGTCAGGGTGACGCGCACGTAAAACGGCGTTTGGTCAGGGTGACGCACGAATAAAACGGCGTTTTGTCAAGTGTTTCGCGCTCCGAATAAAACAGCGTTTTGTCAGGTGTTTCGCGCTCCGAATATGGTGAATTTTGGCCCTTGGGGCGCGCCATAGCTGTTCACCCCTGAGCGTCTAGACTGCAAGTGAATTGCGCATGTGCAAAGCTGCCGCTGGCAGTGCAAGATTAAAAACCAAACCACACATAAGAAAACTAAACAAAATGCATGAAATAACTCTAGAATAAATAATAAACTTAGCCAGAGTGTCTCTTTTGGGTCACTTTTGCTGGCTCCAAGCCCAGGTAAAGTAGGAGAGATGGAATTGTGTCATTAAACACTAACACAAATAAAACGACTAAATAAAGTTTATTTGTGGTAGTAAACATCTTTAGGGTGTTTTTTACTCACTATTTCTTACTGCCTTCCTCTCGATATTTTCTCACAGCGTCCATTACAATAACATACACATTGTAAATTATGCAAATTAGGTGATGACGTCATTTAGCGACTTCTAGCGACTTTTAGGGCCACCAATAGCGATTTTCCTTACAGAATAGTTGGCAACACTGCATGGGAGGGGCTCTGTGCTCCTCCGGATAGCAGGAGACTGATCAGACACTTAATTACAGCGATCCTGCATTATTATCATCTAAAATGACTCTGATAGAGTGAACGTCATACGTAACATGGCAAAATGAACGCTAAAGTCACGTTAATGTTATTAGTTAAAAAAAGTCATTAAATTAACAATGCTGTAAAAACCTAATAGAAACACTAGCAAGCGCGTCTACAAGTGACATCTGACTGGAATAAAAAGTTTATCAGTTTTACCTGAGGATGTGTAGGATGCCGATATTAGTTTAATATATTCCTGGTACTCCACAGTGTGTTTGCAGCTCGGTCATGTTGCCCCCTCCGGTGACAACATTAGCTCGTTAACATTTGCAGTAAAAGCTTTGAAAAAGTATCTCCAGGCAACAGACAAGCAAAAGTCCTGCTGTGTTGTCATGTTAAACATCATCATCTGCTACAGCCTTTGTTTATTTTCACCGCTCAGTACCTCCACTAACCAGGTACTCCGTTACCTGCGTGTTTAGCAGCGTAGCAGTGAAAGCGCCCCCCATTTGTTTTTACTTTGTATTAAATTGTGTAATTATATCTAAATTACCAATTAATATTTGAGGGTTCCGAAATTAGATCAGGTGGCATATGTTTCTAACACATAACAAATAACATCATAAATAGATTTTAATGACATGTTGATTTTGGCCAACACTTACAAATCAGTAAGAAACTAACATGGGACAAAATGTAAAATACCTTGCTTTGGTGAGATGCTAGCTTTGAGGGAATATCATTTATCTGGCCATCAATTACATTCAAAGCTGTATTTGAATCAAAAATGTACCTGAATCTATCTACAATATTTACTTTTTTTATCTCAACTTTGGTCTCCACAAACCAGCACTCACAGTATTTGGTAGATGTCATGCTATGTCCACCAGCTAGTCTCTTAACTGTCTGTCACGTAATGGACATTGTTTCTATAAAGCCTTATCTCTGACAACAGCTCGTTCCTGCTGCTGAAAAGAAGGTTTCTTTGAGAGTGACACAGAACACAGTCAAAACTATGAGCTCCAAGAAGCTAACATAACATACATCATGTAACATTCATATTGCAGATGCTTTTGGCCAATACAACTTAAAATAAGTGCGTTTAAACAGTGCTAGACATCAGCTAAAACCAGACGAGTATCCCTTTCGACAAATTACTAAAAGCATGTTCCCTGCTTCAAAACACACTCTTGACTTATTGTTATAAACAACATTTTGCACTTTACATTAAACACTCTGTTTTTGATGAGTTTTCACCCTGACAACAGTGACAACATCCTCACTCAAAACATCATCACATTTTGATGATGCTGACAAAAACAGGATGAATAAAGGTATAAAGAGGAGGCTGGAGCTGATGACTCCAGCTAAAGTCATAAACACAGCAGCAGAGGACGCTTAATAGAGACACTGAAGCCCGTGAGACAGATCAGTGATCCAACAGCAAAACACACAGCAACACACACGCAGCTGTACTCCGTAGACTGTTTCCCCTCCTCAGAAAGACACTGCTGATGTCAGGTGCTGATGTTTTATCATTATGGCCTATCATCTCTCATTGTTTCTTTTTTTTGCTTTACCAGACAGAGAGCAGAATTTCACTGATTCCACATTACAGCCACAAGTGGGCAGCACTGCATTAAAGAAGGCCTTCACTGGCAACAGTGAAATGCATTGCCAGTACGCACAACAAAAAACACTCAACACTGTTATCTGCTAAACTGCTAAAATGTTAAATACTTGACATCTTAGTGAAAAATACATTAAGGCACTGACCGAAGTTTGCTAAGGTGAGGATGATCAGATAAGATTGCATAACCGAGAAAAAAAAAAGAGGACACATGCACGCTGATGAATCAGGAGAAAGCTCACTAACTGACCTATTTTTAGTCAACTGTGAAAATCATTACTAAAAATAATTTCATATTTCTTTGATTGTGTCTATCTGAGACACAGCTGCTCTCAACACGCTGCACTCCGTAACTGCTGTGCAGAGTAAGCCAGGAGCCAGTCTTCCTTTGCACTTGACAACAAGGTATTAAGGTGATTCAGAGGCTTCCTAAGACCTCATTAAGGATAAGAAAGATCCAATGTCAGGCAGGCAATGTTTTTATTAATTTCATTTCATCAATCTCCTGATGATTTTCTAGATTAATTTGTTGGTTGGGAGGTCTATAAGAAAAAAATGGCAAAAACGCCCATGACACTTTCCCGGTTCCACAGTTTGAAGTGACTTCTTCAAAGTTTGGATATTTTTTCATTAAAATAAATGAAACAAATGAAATCTAGTCAATGGATTATTATTTGTTTCAGTCCTAGAATCAGTCTTAATTCAGTTGGCTCAGTTGGTAAGGCAATTGGCAGTTGTCTATGAACCCAGGGTTGATGGTTTTATTTATGTTCACATGTCAAAGTGGACAGGACACTGAACCCCTGAACGTAAAATGCTGCTGCCAGTCCACAGGAATTTCCAAAAGGGGATTAATAAAGTCACAATAATAATTATTAAATTGATTTTCCTATATTAATATAATAAATAATCAGATCAGTCTAGTCCAGAAGCTGTAAAGCTAGTGTCCCCTACAGCCTGACAGACAAACAATAATAAGATGTTGCCTTTTAGTGATCACTCTGATGGTTATTAATAGAGGTCAGCAAACATTAGAACTCCATATTAAAAATATCATGGTTACATTTTAACGTCACAGACTGTTGAATTTTGAACTAACCAGATTCAACATTGTTGTGCTCTAAAAACAGACCTGCTCTGATATCAGCGCAGTGGACTTGGCCCTCAGCAGACACTGAATCTTTACTGTTTACTAGTACTGACCTTGGACCTACCAGAGTGGCTCTATAAGACCATTGTTCCCAATTAGACAGTAGCTCTGTGTCTCTGAAAAAGCAATGGGACAAAACACTTTGGGTGTTTTGTGTTCAAAGAATGCAACACAGTCAGAAAGTAAGGAAACAACAGCGGAGGATGCTACCCTGACAGACACACTGATAACTGAGGCTCAGTAGAATTACTGTTCTATACCACACACCACTGAGAACTACAACAAAAGAAGACCCAGGACTGCAGATATAGACATTACAGTATTTGCATACTATGTTCCTATGCACCACTCTCACACACCACATATAGTCTATAGCTACTTCTAATCCAGAATATGTCTGATAAGAAGATGTAAATGTCACTGGGGTCCATCTCCGTTCTCATGCAGAGACTCACCAGCTGCTAGATGTGGACCAACAATAAAATATCTCTTTTGCTCTTTTTCTGTTGCTAATGCAAACAAGTTATACTGTTGTATTTCACAGGAGGGCAGTATCAGATTCAAGCATGCTATGCTAGCAGTAACTAATGTATCCTGCTGCACAGTGTGCTCAGATCACTTCTTGCTAATGCTTGACACCTGCAGATATTTTATATCTCAAACTTGGGAGTCTTCGGGCACAATCAGTACACACTCAAGTAGCACTGCCTCCCTCCCCCTCCCCCGATCCACATACAGTATGACCAAAGTCGTACACTTGCCTCTGAAAATTGTAACACGGCAATATGATTTAGTCTCTGTATCACTGTGTGTGCTGTTTACAGGCATAGTTATGGGTAAACGCATCCTGACATTATTTCACTGTCCTCATTTTGAATCTGGTTAGCTTCGGTAGTTGCTCTGCCTTCCACTGACCTGGCAAGTTTGACACGCGCTTCATCTATTTTGGGATCTCCGTGTTTTTCTCAGAAACATGTGAAAATGATCGAATCAGTGCGAGGCAGGCTCCATCAGACAGGCTACTCTGATGTTCCCCATCTTTTCAACAAATAGAAGTTGCACTTTATTTGTGGATGTGTTTTTATAACAATGAAACATGTTTAACTGAAGACCACAGCTTGTCCTGAACCTTAGTACGGGAGATGCACCGTTGATCCCACTGACACTGAGATGCTCTGCTTCTGTTTAAGTTTGGTGTTAGTATGACCCTCTGTTAGTGTTAGCTGGTTAAACCAAGCAGCTAACAGAAAACAAGTTTCTCCTGCATCAAAACCAGACATAAAAAGTTAAAGGAAGAGCAGACAGCAAGTGATTGGATCCAAAGGCTTGTGAGCACACATAGTCCTTGTTGGACTCATTTCATCAATCTCCTGATGATTTTCTAGATTCATTTGTTGGTTGGGAGGTCTATAAGAAAAAAATGGCAAAAACGCCGATGACACTTTCCCCAGAGTCTGAAGTGACTTCATATTCCTCTCAATCCCAAGGCTGAAAAAACACACAACACAACAATGAGTGTTCCATCTGCAAAGGGCTATGGTGCTCCCTGTCACTCCTCCTCCTGACACACACACACACACACACACACACACACACACACACACACACACACACACACACAATCTCTCTGCCTAATGCAGAGGAAGTAAGCACTTGTTAGAACTGAGACACTTCATCACATCACAAGTTACTTAGTGATATTGCTTTGTGCATTTCTTTACTCCAGATAGTGCAGATGTTTTCCCATTAGGAGAAATACAAGCCACAGCAAACTATCAGTTTAGCTGATCCTGTGCAGGACTACAAAAAGTTGATAAGAACTATTTTCCATCAGACCTGCTTCAAATCATGTGTGAACATCCTCTGCTCAGCTCATGCATCAGCAACACTGGCACAGATGCTTATTACATCTTTATCACCTGTGTGGTTGCTGATAGCTTGGTGATCCTGCTCTGTAGGGATCTGTAGTGTTTTCTATTAAGGTCAATCAAGGGCAAGTCCATAATATTATTTCTACATCATGAGAACATTTAAAGAATCTCAGTGGAAGAAATATGAAAGTAATCTTTACAGTCTAGAAAGGATGAGAAACGCCACTGTTTTGCTCATGTGAACATACAAAGGGAATCTCTTTACCCTTAACTGCAGACTAAGGGCAAATATTGGAGGCCTGGTGTACTACATATAAGGCAAGAGGAACCTGCTCCACTGAACACACAGAATCTCATCAAGTGGGGGTAGCAGTGTGGGTATTGCAGACATAGATAGGGCCCTATGATTTCCGCGATGTGGAAAACAAGGACGTAATCGCGGAGTTGAACCATTAAAATGGAAAACGCGGAATGTCGTAGAATTTGGTGATATCCGTTTCTAATGAGTTTCGGCTGCTGCAGCGTCCTGTACGTGTCACCTGTTTAAACGGGACTCAGCTTTTCACACACACAATCACAGAGGAAGAAAGTCAGCGGTCCGTTATGACGAAAAGACTCACAGAAACACCGAAGTGATTCAACGCTTAATGCTATGTTTAGAGCAGAACAATATCCGAACAATTTTTTTAATCAGGAGAACAACTCTTTTGTAAGTTCTACCAGTGATAGCCTGGACTTCTACCAGTGATAGCCTGGACCAACAAATATGACGACAACTTACAGTCAAAGACATCAGAAACAGAGACAGGAACCAAACTAGCGCGAGATGCTCACTCCAACAAAGTCTTGGTCATACTAACAGATCAGATTTGTATCCAGGTGTTCCTTCTGTTTATCTATTTGATATATTTTTGTTTATTTCAAATGCAAAGCACTTGCATTTTACAAAAGAAAGACTGTTTCTTTTATTTTAATGTGAAATATATGAGGTCCTTTGTTTTGCATGAAAAATTAATGTTGTTTACAGGTTGAAATGCATTAGCAAAGCAGTAAATGTTCTGCTGAACCCAGCACTGTGTTGAAGTTAAATAACTGATTTTTTTTCCTATGGCCATGTTGTTTATTCCCCTCTACTCCATAATCAGACACTTTTTAGGTGATTAAATATGAGTATAACATGAAATTCAGAAGAATAAAAACAGAAAAAATTTAGGAAAAAATAAAACAGATTTCATAGGGCCCTATATAGATAACACACACATTTGGAAATATTTTTTTAATTGTCATAAATAATGTAATGAGGCAACATTTACCTAAGTGTAACCTGACAACTTTTCTTTATAATTTTCTAAGTAAAAAAAGAGTTTAACAGCACCAAAATGTGCATTTCTGTCCTGCACCAGGTTCTGGACCCATGTCAAATAAATGACAAGAATGCAGAAATTGTCAGTCAGCAGCTGGGGACAGTGACTTCCTGAAGTCACCACAGTGAGGTTACCAAGTTTAATACGATCACCATCACGTCTAAGCTATATTTTTAAACATAAGTGGAATGACAACTTTTTTTCTATTTTGTTTGATCTCACAGACAGTGTTGCTCCATCCACTGAGGCAGAGGCTGGGGTGCCAGGTGTGGGTGCTAGTAAAAATCTGTGCCAAAGCTATGTGCAGACCACAGTCTGCTTAGAGGTTCACTGTCCTGTCCAGGGGACATGTGCTGATGTGTCAATGGGTGACCACTAAAAAAAATCCTACCTTAAAAACTACCTAAAATGTTACCTGAAAATATATTTCTTCTTTAAATATAATATCTTGTGTCTGTTAGATTCAACATTAGGAAAATGCAACCTAGGTTATTCTATGTATATCTGTGACATTTACTGTAATTAGAGCTTTTTAAAAATCACACAAAACTCACAGAACCTGAATTTGAAATACCACCTCTGATTAGCAGTGTATGACCCACGACCCTGATGCTAACTGTTCCATGAAAAAACCCCACAGTACTACTACTGTGGATTATATGAAACCCACACAATGATCTGAGCACATAAGTCATACGCCTGCAGCAAAGAACAACACACTGTGTGACAAGAGTAATCAAAGTGATGAGAGATGACAAGAAAAAATGTCTGATTAGTAATGAATTCCTCTGCACTGAAAGAACACTGATGGCTACAATGTGCCCTCTGTCATCGGCTGTGCATCTGTGGGCTGCTATATGAAAATACATTCCAGGCCAGCTTCTTATTGTCTTCTGCTCACCCACCCATACTTCATCGCTTGCAATTTGTAGAGTTGGGGGGTGGGGTTCAAAACAGTCACAGCAAAAATATGTGCTGCATTTCCCAATATAAAATAAAACAGTTAGTTAAAGAATGCAGCATTTGCAGAAATAGCAGTGTTGAAGACGTGAAGTTTAGCTATTAGATAGTTTTGTGATCTGCAGTTGAATGCAGCGTTTGCAACCTGTATCTAATCTAAAACTGTGTCCATCATCACTTATTCATACATTAAAGCTATGTGCAAGCTGGGTAATGTGACAAGGTGCATAAGATACTGACAGGTCTTTCTACTAGAAATGGCTCTAACGTTTCTTTTGTGCAACTTGGAAAATCATGACTCTGCTAAGACAAACATAAGCCATGAGAAAACCCCCTAAAAAACACAGTCCTAAAACCCAGAGAGCATGCTAGTTAACATTCATGATGACGCTGTGACGTACGGGGACGTACAGGGACGTAGAGTGACAGGTGACGTTAACCTGCCACTTGTCCCGTGAGGTGATAGAGTTAAAGAAAACAAAAAAACAACATTACTCACCGTCTTAATAACGTACATCAAACTGTTTGTAACGGACATCTGAGTTATATGCTATATGAAAAATGGGACAGCTGAGTGAAATAAGTGAATGAACGGCTGATATACGGATTCATATAGTAACGAATCACAGACTAAACCAGCAAACATTTGAGCTAATTGAAAAATTAGCATCTCCATGTTGAGCAAAGTTAGAATAAAGACGGAATAAAAACGTTACTTTGAGTCGTGACAGACAAACGTTATCCAGTTTGGACTTACTTCAGTGTCTGAATGAGGTGGAATTCCAACAAGGCAAAAAGCAACTCCATTCATTGGGTTCTCAGCGACTTCTGTGGGTCAGCCGACAAAGGAAACGATTTAAAACTTCTCTGCTGTCAACATTGTTGCTGACTGGCCTTTTCTTCCGAGTCCTGCAGTCAGTAGCGGCTTCAGGGAGCTGTGAACGGTCCTGCTTCTTTCCCCCTCTCCAACGTCAACAGTCCCGCTATGAGCTGCGTCATGCGCCATATCCAGACAAGTCAGTACCGGAAATACAGCAGGTTGGACATCAAAATAAGAGAATAGAGCAGTTTGCACCGAGATAAAAATAATTTGTCATTTATGCCATTTCTGTAAGTAAAAAACAAAAATAAATACAAAAGGTTCGTTTTACCATCCAAAACAGTAAAGTGTTTTTTAAGAACACGTTATTATTATTTTAGTTCTGCTGTTTTTTTATTACACTATAATTTAAGTGGATTTCCAAATACGCGATTTTCAACATTAATTCCTTGTAATAACTTTTATTTAAGTCCCTTGCGGAAATTAATATGTTTATTCTCCCGCACATGACGAAGGTCCTGATGTTAGAGCATCACCAGCTTGCCGCGAGCGACACGCGAGGCCATGCGCGCACAACTAGAGGTGCCATTGTTAGCGATGGAAAATAGTTCGGTGTAGTCAGCCCAGTGACAACCTGTACTGACAAATGTATGCTGTTTCAGCCAACAGTAAATATATTCGAATTTTTTTATCTAGCAAGAACATATTGTTTTTTTGTGAATTCCTAGTTTAAGAAGGTCGATATTGTACTTTCATACAGGAGCCAGTTGTGTCAGCATCTCTGTGTAATGGACAGTTTGGATGTGTGAAGAAAGTGAGCACATATAAAACTTTGTGAGCCACAAAACTGTGGTGTAAACCCTTTGTTTAATAGATGAAGATCCTGAACAGTGGTTACAGATTGATCTGTTGAGGAATACGCATATGCAGATACAGCAGGAAAATGTTGAGAAACTGGAGATAATTATGTTTTGTTTTTATATTTTTAGCTGAGTACACACAACATCTGGAGAGTCATAGTGTCTATTTTACCTGAGATACTGAGTTATGGAATGTAAAATATAAACGATTTACCTTGAACTAATGCTAAATCCTGTTAAACAAAAATGATGTGCACTGAAATGTATGAGGCCAGATAAGTCTCAAAATTAATAAACTCACACAGGGTTTTTCACGAATGCACATGCTCTGGTTCGTAGTCGTATTTCGGATTCACAAATGCACATTAGTGGTGGGCGGATCGATCCAAAGTATAGTATCGATACCACGTTGGTATCGTTATCGGATCGATACTAGCATGCTGGTATCGATATATTCTCTCTTCATCAGAAATTAAACTTCCCAGTACACACGCCGCACCTCTCATGTCACCGTGACAAAGTGCTAAGCAGACACATGCAGACTGTAGTGAAATATGGCACAGAGAAAGAGGATCATCTACCGTATTTTACAGTGATAGACGATAGCATTGCTTCACGTTAATAATAGTAGCGCATCATTCATTCACAAAACTCTGTGGAAGTACAACATGATAATACATCCTGATTAAAAAAGTGATCAGGATTACGATTTAGTTGTATGCAAACCTAATAATTTGGAGACAGGGTTGGAAAAAACGAGAACAGTAGCTACAAAATAAATGGAGAGAGAAGCAGGGAAGACCCCCGTTTTACAGAGAAAGAGAACCACTTCTGGAAAATGCACCCCGTCCTATGTCCCACTAGGAAAGTGTCACATCCATGAAACTTACACCACTAACCAGCAACAGTCCTATAACTTAACTGTTAAAATTATTCAATTCTGGGACGAACAGAAACTGTATTTTAGAGGGGTGTATCTTCTGGCATTCTGTTATTAAATGCACTCCTAGAGAAATAAATAATAGCACCAATTGAGATTGTCTGTAGGTTCAACAGAAATATGCTGGAGCTATATTCACTTAATGTAAAACTGGTTTTACATTTTTTGTGGGTTTAGTTTAAAGCGATTTAATATGATGGTTTAACATTTACTTAAGCCTTGGTTCAAGACAGCTTTCCTGGATCTGGATGTTGATTCAACACTGGTGTTTTTTTTTGTTAATATTTTTGTGCATGTGGTTGTGTTTTTACAGCAATTTTAATGGTTTTTTAAGCATTTTAAACATTTTTAAAGCGCTTTTATGCGATTTTTTTAATGGTGCATTTTCCGGCAGGCTGCCCTTATAAGGTAATAGTATCGGATCGGATCTGTATCGGTATCGGTATCTGCGATACTGGCCCTGTATTTACTTGGTATTGGATCGATACCAAAACTTGCGGTATCGCACACCACTAATGCACATGCTCTGGTTCATAGTTGTATTTCGGATTCGGAAATGCACGTGATCTGTTTCACGAATACACATGCTGTAGTTCATAGTTGTATTTTGGATTCGGAAATGCACGCGATCTGTTTCACAAATATAATTTTGAGTGGCCACTTGTAAAATAAACCTATGAACCAACAGATTATACGATTCACTACATGTGCATTTACGAATAGCTTCTCATTCGTGAACCTCTCAGCATTTGTGAGAGAAACCAGTGTGGTGAATTATGAGGCCCCCCACTGTTTGTTTCAAACAAGTTGTGAATTTGATGTAACATCACAGGGTATATAAAAAATTCCTGAGGTTGAATTTAATACTTTTTAATACCGTCGTCAATACCTCCTGGATATTTTTTTAAAACCAACACGACATTGAACTGCAAATGTTGTAATCGACAACCTTTCTAACTTTTAAACTGATTTTCTGATTCATACACACTGATCCATTACAACACAATTTAAAAAGTCACCTGAATGGATTTAGAGTATGAGGCCAGATCAGTCTCAAAATCAATAAACTCACACAGGGTTTTTCACGAATGCACATGCTCTGGTTCGTAGTCGTGTTTCGGATTTGGAAATGCACGTGATCTGTTTCACGAATACACATGTTCTGGTTCATAGTCATATTTCACATTCGGAAATGCACGGGATCTGTTTCACAAATATAATTTTGAGGGACACTTGTAAGATAATCCCTATGAACCAACAGATCATACGAATCACTACATGTGCATTTACGAATAGCTTCTCATTCGTGAACCTCTCAGCATTTGTGAGAGAAACCTGTGTGGTGAATTATGAGGCGTTCCTAATGTCACAGGTCACATTGGCCAATAAATCTGTCAATCAAATTCCTCAGCTAACAGGCGTGTTCGTTCTCAGCCAATCGTGTGGTTCCTTACATTTTCTCAACACTTTTTAAGCTATTCGCCGAGAGCTGTGCACGGTGGAATATGGAGAGATGGATCAGTCCTGTAAGTAACCCATTTATCTTATCTACTCGTTGTAAATCATGCAATGTTATTGAATTCTGAGTTGAAGCGTTCTGTTTAGCCAAGTAACATGTGTGAATGCTTTATGTTCAATTCAGTCCAGATGTAACGTCAAGTCTGTCTCATTCATATTGTTAAATAAGTGACACCCACACACACACGGGTGTCCCAGTGTGCAGAGTGAGAGCGCTGATGAAGGAGTTTATAACAGTCAAAAGAAAAACGGCAGAGACGCAAGAGGCAAGTAGAGAATGTGTAAAAAAGACCAAAAAATATGACGAAGCCTACTTAGAGCTTGAAGTTACCGTGAACATGGTCGAAATGATGAAAATAGCAGTACTATTGTTAAAAATGTTAAATGTTAAAAAACTATAAAAGAAAAAGAATAAGCTGTTGAAGTGGACAAGTAATGTTTACAGTTAATAAAAAGTTTTGAATAAGTTAATAAACTGAACTTTGAAATAGTTTTAAATAGGTGCATCTTATTTTCCTAATTTGATTAGATAATCAGATTTGTGATGCAAGAAACCACATACAGTGGTTTGTACAGATAAATAATTAAATATTCTCTTGTTCTATATCAAATTTCAATCCAGGGGAGGGCGTGAATTTTTTTTTTCCCCAAACGGGGGCACAACAGAAAGTAATTGAGAACCACTGCTGTAGAGTCACAGGTAGCCTACATGAAATGATAAAGCAGTGCTTATTTTGTAAGTTGTTAATGTGCCAGAGCTCATAAGCCTGATTTTAAAGATGTATTTTATAAAAAAATAAAATAATTTCTTTAACTGTCGCCCATCACCTACCAGCACCAGCGATGTTGCTACTGGAGGGTGTACCCAAGTACAAAACGACAGATATTCGAACCGCCGACCTTCCGGTCACTGCACGACCTGTCGCCCAGGACCTGATACTAATTTGTTTATCTCTGGCAGATATAAATTAGCATCTAGTGCGTATAATTGTGTGTGAACATGGTCTATCTGATGACTGTAGGTAGAGGCAGGTTAATGCTTCCCATTGACTCCCAGTATTTGAGCTAAGCTAATTAGCGGTGGTGAATGAGACGGACTTGACGTTACGTCTGGACTGAATTGAACATAAAGCATTCACACATGTTACTTGGCTAAACAGAACGCTTCAACTCAGAATTCAATAACATTGCATGATTTACAACGAGTAGATAAGATAAATGGGTTACTTACAGGACTGATCCATCTCTCCATATTCCACCGTGCACAGCTCTCGGCGAATAGCTTAAAAAGTGTTGAGAAAATGTAAGGAACCACACGATTGGCTGAGAACGAACACGCCTGTTAGCTGAGGAATTTGATTGACAGATTTATTGGCCAATGTGACCTGCGACATTAGGAACGCCCTCGGAATTCACCGCACAGATTTCTCTCACAAATGCTGAGAGGTTCACGAATGAGAAGCTATTCGTAAATGCACATGTAGTGATTCGTATGATCTGTTGGTTCATAGGGTTTATATTACAAGTGTACCTCAAAATTCTATTTGTGAAATAGATCGCGTGCATTTCCAAATCCGAAATACGACTATGAACCAGAACATGTGCATTCGTGAATCCGAAATACGACTACGAACCAGAGCATGTTGTTATGTGCCACAGTAGACAGGTGGCACTGTTGTGTGTTTTCTTTGTTTTCTTTCTGTGTTGCAGAGCCTCTGCCCATTTAATTTTGATTGGTGCACACCTGTTGGCTGTTCTGAGTGACCAGGCCCAATCACAAGCCAGTGAACGCCATAAGAGGGCTGCTCATTCCAGGCTCTCTCTCTCTCTGCTTTACTCTGTTTGCTGCTGCTGTCAATGTGGCTGTGTTTTGTATTTCTCCTCTGTGTCTGGCTTATGCTGCCAGTACGATTTGTGGTGGGAGGTTGGATAGGTAAGTCTGGGGTACCCTATACACCTTCATCACGTAGGAGGATCTGTTATACACACTAGGTTAGGCAGTTGATGCAACCAATGTATGGTTTTGATCACCATTTAGTAGTTTAGATAGGTAGGCCTTTTCTTTGTTCTGTTTGGTTTCAGTTAGCTCTTAGAGAAGATGTAGGCTGCTTTTGTTTTGTTGTTTTCTTTGATTTGGCTCATCCGCCTGGTCCTCCTCCCCCACCTTTATTTTTATTCTATGAACTAAAATTGAGAACAAGAGTTAAATAAACTCTGTACACATTCCACTTTCTTTGCCTCTGGTTCATCGCTTATGGTTGCCATATTGTCATGTGCTGCGCTTTCCTTACCCCCGTAGCTCCACCTTGGGGATGGACGTAACACAAATGGGGGCTCGTCCGGGATCTGAAAGGACAACCTAAAGCGATGCAGTGGTTGTGTGTTCTCTTGGTGTTTGTGTATTGTGGTTGCTATTGAAGATGGACTTTGACTTGCTTGATTTTATTGGCCAGCCTAGTGTCGATAAGCTCAACTCGTGCCGTAAAGTTGATTTGTTACGCATTGCTGCCCATTTTGACCTTCCGGTCCCTAAATATAGTGTTAAGAAAGACATTAGGCAGGTGTTGTTGGAAAAGTTAACTGTATTGGGAATCCTTATAGACCCTGCTACTGTGTCTATTACTGATGTCTTTCTTCAGGAAGCGTCGGCTCCTTCTGGTGCCCGTGCTTCTCCTGTTTCTCCTGTTTTACTCAACAGAACTGAAGATCAAGCTGTAATAGCTACACCTCTGGGTGCCCAAGTCGAGCCTACAGCAGCTCCTGCAACCCTGCCTCGTTTTGAGCCTTTCTCCCCAGTATCCCATGGGTCCAGTGGTGACGCCAAGTTAAAGGTTTATTTACTCCGTCTGCAATTGGAGGCACAAGAGAAGGACAAGGTGCGTAAAGCAGAGCACGACTTCCGGCTGCAGATTCGCAAGCTGGAATTAGATGCTGAAATAAAATTGAAACAGCTTGAGGTAGAGGCATTGAAAATATCAGGCCAGAAACCACACCCAACTGGAGAAACCCTCACTCAAAAACATATGGATACATATTTTAGTGCTTTTGAGAAGATAGCTATTGCTCTCAACTGGCCAAAGGACATGTGGCCTATTCTACTTCAGTGCAAACTAATAGGCAAGCACAGGAAGTTGTGTCCGCACTCTCTCTAGAACAGAGCATGAAATTTGAGGTGCTTAAAGAGACAATATTACGTGCATATGAGTTGGTACCAGAGGCCTACAGGCAGAAATTTAGGAACCACAAAAGGTCCAGTAACCAAACCTTCGTTGAGTTTGCACATGAGAAAGGAGCTCTTTTTGATAAATGGTGCTCTGCTAATGGGGTTAATGATTATGATTCTCTTCGTGAGCTAATACTGTTGGAGGATTTCAAAAATTCCTTACCTGAGAGACTAATCATGTTCTTAAATGAACAAAAGGTGGCCTCCATGTCAAAAGCAGCTGTGTTGGCTGACGAATTTGTGTTAACCCATAAAAATTTATTTGCTCCTACCTCTTGTCCAGACAAAACCTCTACAGAGTTGCGCCCATAGAGGCCTGAGTCCAGTCGCCCTTCTGCTGGGCCAGCGAGACCCCTTTCACCACCACGTGGTCAGTGGGAATGCTTCTACTGCCATAAAAAAGGTCACCTTATTGCAGACTGCCTAGCGTTAAAGCGTAAGCAGCAACCCTCCTTACCGCAGTCAAAAGGAGTGGGATTGATTATGACTGCAGATAGTGTTGGGACATCACACATTGATCACTACCAACCTGATCCATGTTTTAGTCCTTTCATTTTAGAGGGAGTCGTTTCACTGAAATGTAACTCAAACAATCAGCAGCCAGTGAGGATACTGAGAGACACAGGGGCCTCTCAGTCCATCATCAAGGAAGAGGTCTTGCCATTCTCTGAGGAGTCATCCTGCAGGTCGAGTGTCATTGTCCAGGGCGTAAACGGGGGTTTCCAGCCCCTCTCTGTCCTATCCCTGTGGTAGATGAGCCATTTAATAGGGTAATTGACTGTGTAGGGCCCTTGTCTAAGTCCAAAACTGGAAACCAGTTCTTGTTGACTATTATGTGTGTTTCAACTAGGTTCCCCCAAGCCATCCCCCTCCGGAGGATCACAGCTCAAGTCGTAATCAGGGCTTTAGTGAAGTTCTTTTCAACTTTTGGTCTGCCCAAAGTTGTACAAACCGACCAGGGCACTAACTTCATGTCCAAGGTGTTTGTCCAGGCCCTTAAAACGCTAGGCGTTAAGCATGTGACCTCTAGTCCGTACCATCACGAAAGCCAGGGGGCATTAGAAAGGTTTCATCAGACCATGAAATCTATGTTGCGAAAACACTGCATTAGTTCTCATAAGAACTGGGATGAAAGCATCCCTCTTGTGTTGTTTGCCTGCCGAGAAGCCGTCCAGGAGTCTTTAGGATTCAGTCCTGGTGAACTAGTGTTTGGACGCGAGATGAGGGGTCCTTTAGAGGTCCTCAAAGAGAGACTAGTCACCATAGATAACAGTACAAAAAGCCTACCAGAGTATGTCAACTTATTAAAAGGCCCGTTTGAAGAGAGCATATTCTCTGACAAAGAATGCACTAGCGAAGTCACAAATAAAGATCAAGAGGACAGTCGATCGGTCATTTCAGCCAGGTGACAAAGTTCTTCTTCTTCTCCCTGTGTCTCGCTCGGCTCTGTCTGTTAAATTCTATGGTCCTTATGTCGTAGAGAAACAGCTCAGCAAGACCAACTACGTCATCCAGACCCCAGATCGCAGGCGACCGACGCGGGTGTGCCACATTAACATGATGAAGCTGTACAGCTTTCGGGAGCCTTCAACTGCACCAGTAGCCCAAGAGAAGGTGGCTGTGTCCCCTATAGCTTCTGTTTCCAAGGTGAGCATTTCGCCTGATGAAGATGGGTTGGTGTTGCGGGGTGCTGAGCCACAAAGTGCTCGGCTTGGTAATTCTGCAATATTGTCAATGCTACCTCAATACCTATCCCACCTTTCTAGCAGTCAGAGTGCTGACATTACAAAGCTAATTCTGGGCTTTCCATCCCTATTTAATGATATTCCTTCACAAACCACTCTTACAAAGCATGATGTTGCCTTAACTAGCCCTACACCAATCAAGCAACGTGCCTATCGGGTTAGCCCGGCTAAGAGGGAGATCATGAAAAAGGAAGTGGCATGTGCATTCGTGAATCCGAAATACAATTACAAACCAGAGCATGTGCATTCGTGAAAAAACCTGTGTGAGTTTATTAATTTTGAGACTGATCTGGCCTCATAGAAATGATCTATATTATATGTATAAATGTTTTGTCATCATGTCATCTAATAGTTTTATTTACCTGAGTTTTTTTTTACTAATTATAATGTAAATATTTTTATAAATTTCTTACAGATGAGACAGGAACAACTGAGCAGCACAACATGGACTGTAGAAACATGAGGACATGAGCTGCAGGAAGGTTAGGGCAGCTGCAGGGTCCTCATTTTGAAAGTAATAAGACTACCAGGTTAGAAATAGTGGATATGTTAGTGTATATTAATACTGTGTACAGTGTGTACTAAGTTTTGAGCAGTGCCTTGTTTCTGTTTGTGGGTGAGTACCTTCAGTCTGCATCAGTCCTTGATGTGAAGACTGATCTTACATCTGTGCAGGCTGCCATACTACACTGTGTCACCATGATATAAACACAAAATGTATTAGTGCTTGCAGGTCCACTGTTGCACGTAATGTGTCTCACACATGGTCAAAGCATTTTGTTGATTTTATAAAATATTTAACAAATATCTTATATTTACTTTATTTACACTGCCATCTTATGCATTTTAAAGCAGAAAACACGAAAACTTGAAAGGAGGTGGCGCTCCACAAATTCAATCTTCAGTTGAATCTTGCTTAGCCTGGAAGGATGGTTTAATAACTTACAAAACAGCCCTCCGTAACGTTAGAACCACATACTATTCATCATTAATTGAGGCACATAAGACAACCCCAGGTTTCTTTTCAGCACTGTAGACAGGCTGACAAAGAGTCATAGCTCTGCTGAACCTAGTATTCCTTTACATCTCAGCAGTAATGAATGTTTTATTAATGTAATGAAAAAATTGATCAGATACCCCCGGCAACTGGCACGGATGGTTGCATGTGTCCAGCAGTTCTAGATGTGTTTGTTACACCTCAGTCTTGCTTAGATTCCGTCCCTACTGTAGATCATGCAGAGGTAATCTTAATAATCAATTCATTTAAACCAGGGGTCAGCAACTTTCAGCATTAAAAGAGCCATTTGGGTCTGTTTCCCACCATATAAAATCCATCAGGAGCCGCAAAACCAGGTGATCTTTAAAATGTAGAAAACACTGTATATAAAGTTTAATTAAAATAACAGGATGATGTAGACAAAATTATGTTGTCTGTAAACAAATGATTCATATGTTCAGTATCAACGTATTTGCCACTAGTCATTTACGCTGATTGTGAACATATGATCACGATGTAATCTGGTCGCAAATACGTTCTGTAAGAAAACCTATTTTTGTATAGGAACGTAATTCATGTGCAATTAATTTTTATACCACTTCCATCTATTTTATTTCTACATTGTTAAGTTAGTTTTCTATTTTACTCGACAGTGTTAAGTTAGTTAAGTTAGTTTTTCTATTTTATTTCCACAGTGTTAAGTTAGTTTTTGATATTTAGTAGTAATTTTGTCTGTTTTGATATTTAGTAGTAATTTGTAATTAATTAAAAAATGTATTCTCTTTTATACTTTTGATTTTTCACTTGCTTTTCTTGTACTGCTGGAAGTCGGTGTTTTGCTATTGGAAATCGAATTTCCCGGAGGAACCTTCCAGAGGGATTAATAAAGTTTCTATCTATCTATCTATCTATCTATCTATCTATCTAT